>JADLZK010012591.1:0-174494 GCA_015847255.1 Hyparrhenia diplandra | reverse complement strand
CACCTATATGTGTGTGCATGTATTGATTGATAAAACGATTTTCCAACACGTGCATTCTTAGATTCCCTGTTAATAGTTGGATATATTTTTTAGAAATAAACTATAGTGGTTCGATTAGTCTCGGTAAAAAGTTCTATAGCTTTGTTTTTTTTTTCATGTAGAACTATTCTAAATGGGTAATCATACCTCCATGAAACTCGCTTCTTTCTCTTTCTTATTAAAAAATGTTGCCTTCTTAAGAAAAAAATTAAAAATGTTGCCACATCATTAAAATACTTACATAATAGTAGCTTATTAAATATACAAATAAAACTACGATGAAACTCACCCTGCCAGAGGGCTAATAAACAAATAGCTAATTATAAGATCTTACCCAAAAGTTAACCTAGCCATTAGTTATACTAAGGGCCGTTCGGTTGTGGCAGAATGCCCCAGATTGCTTCCGGCTTGATGGAAGCTCGTGTACATTAAGATCCTGTTTGATTGCAGGGATTTTTTAAAGGTGGTACGAAAAAAATCCCGTTTAGTCGCTAGTAAACCAAGTAGAAGGGACTTTTTTTAGATCTTTTTCTCTAGAAGTCTAGAGAAGTATCTCATAGAGAGATTTTTTCTCAAAAAAAAAAAAAAAAACTTATATTGTTCAATGGCTAAACAACTTTGTGTAATTTTAGCTATCTTCTATGTCTATTTTTACATTTCTTGATTCAAGTTTGTAAACATGGCACTCTTTTTAATATAATTTCCAGTTGCGGCTCTGCCCCTCCTGTTTCATTAAAAAACTAAAAAAAAAAAGTCATAACCTAATTAAAGAAACAGGACCTAAGAGCAACTCCAATAATTTTGCATTTTTGGTTGGCAATTCTCATTGTTTGCCAACTCCCAAATCAAAATGGCAAGCTAAAAAAGACCTCTCCAAGTGTTTGATATTTTTGTCTTGGCAAATCGAGAAAAAAGACCGATCTTGGTCATCAATTGGGGATTCCACACGCGAAGCCCTTTCAAACGCTGCGTGAAGGAGGCGCTGCCGCGCGCCCTTCTTCGTCCACGACGTCCAGCCGGCCATCACCTCCCCAGGTCTCCGCCCGAGTGCACGAGTGGGTGCCTGTCATGAACCAAAGGAGCACCGCCCGGAGAAGGGCCCAACAAGGGGGCCCAAGCGCCGACCAGGGCCCAAGGCCCCCGGCGGCGCCTCCTCGGCCGGCCGCCCGGTCGTCCGCCCGTAACACGCTTCGTCGGTTGCCGCCCAATTAAGTAAGGAATATTTAGGGAATAAAGATAAGAATAAAATAGGGAATAAATAGATTGCTTGTAAAAGAGGAATTCCAATCTATAAGGAAACCTCTAGATCTTTCTTAGCATGCAAGTATCCCTCGGACTATAAATACAAGGGGTATGTAGCCGCTTGAATCTTAAGCGAAAAATTAAAGGGGTAGCTCCCCAAACAGCTCTTATCTCTCCGGCTCTCAATCTCTCTCCCTCTCCTCGCGCCCAGCACGCCACTAGCTCGCCGCCGCCGCTGCACGGCACGCCGCCACCTCGCCCGCCCGTGCGGCTAAGCGCCCGCCACCTCCCGCCGCGCCGCCGCCGCCCAAGCATTGCGCCGCTGGCCCAAAAAGCGCCGTCGCGCACATTTGCCGCGCCGACCGCGCGCCACCACCTCCACCAGCCACGCCCGACCCTCCCTCTCTCTCTCTCTCCGCTACCTCGGCCGCGTCATCAATTTGCGTCACCTCCGCCAATCGCCGTCATCACCACCGCCTACGCCATCGCCGCCGCGAAGCGCCGGCCGACGTGTCGGCCCGCCCAATCTAGCCGGTCTCGATACCGGTATCCGGAGACCGTAACGATTCCCACCACCAATGGCTTCCGACGACCACCACCCCAAATAAGATGGACGATCGGCGTTCATGGAGGAGCTCCAACGAATCTTCGACGACTACGAAAGTCACGTGGACAAAGACGCCGAGAAACGGCAAGGCTACAACAAAGTTGCCACAGTAACGACAACTCCGTCCTCCACATCCACGACGAACCGGCGGCCACGCCAAAGAAGAACACCGCAAAGACGCCGGCCAAGCTACCCGACGTGACGCCTCCAACGACGCCCCTCCCATGGGCGCCACCGGCGGTGACGTCGCTCCCACGTGTCGCCTTACGCCACCCCCTCCAAGATCGATGATGCTACAATCAACGAGTATGCCTACCCCAAGGACGCGCCGCCCGTCGCCGCCGCCGGTTCGGATCGGTCGGGGAGGCTACCACCGACGTCCACCACCGCCGACGAAAAGCCTACCCAACTAGGCCAACGCCGTGAGGCCCCAACGACGATCGCGAGATAAGTTCCTATGCCACCAACATCCTCTCTACACCGGGAACACCGGGCATCCACGCAAATCGCCATCGGGAGCAACACAACGACGTCGCCCGACGTCAACGCCGACGTCGACGATCTCAACTCCGACGTCCTCGACATCGACAACACCTCCAAGGGCGCTACCAACGTACACCACCTGGGCACCAACACTGATGATGACCCTCCCATTGGCGCCAACGACGTCACCCCCGACATCCTCGTCATCACCATGCCGACCACCGACAACATCGATTCCAACGACAACGACTTCAACTCAAGCATCCTGAACATCATGGACGACATCCCGGACACCTATGCCTACGCCGATGGCAACGACGATGCCCCCAAAGGCGTCGCCAACGGTGATGACACCCCTCCAATGGGCGCCACTGCCGACTCTCTCAGAGCCACGACACCAGCTCCTGCATCACCGCCTCCACCGGTAGCTGCCAACGTCCACAGCATCTTCGCCAACCAGGACGTCTTCAACACTGGTACCGTCGATGACATCGCCAACAACATCAACGATGACGACGCTACCATGGGCGCCATGAACGGCAACGCCGTCCTCAAGGACGCCAACGCCGATGACGACCACCCTGACGTCGACTACGACTTCGCCATGCCTACCATCGACAACAACTACAAGGGCATGAACCACGACGACCCCCTCATGACCACCCTCGACACTGGCAACTGTTGGCGGTCATTATCATACAAATTATACCGCCAACTTAGTCATATGACATAACAAATAAACGTACTTTTGCCACATGAACCTTTGCTATTAACCTAGTTCCACTTGTATTCGAAGAAATTATGTTTTGCAGGAGAAAACATGGAAACAGGTAAAAGTACGCCTAAAAGACAAAGAAAGCACACTTCTGGCATTACGCTTTGACAAAGGGAAAGCCAACCAACTGAAACGGACTTGATTCAGGCTAAAACACCCCAAGGGACACAACATATGATGGGCCACCAGCCCACTGCGGAAGACGGGAGCGCGGGCGGGCCAAACACTGGGCGGCCGCCGCACCCGCGGCGCCCACCGTGGCGAGCTCCGATCCCGCCCGCGCCTTTGTTCTCGGTCCCATCCCGAAGAGCTGAGACGGTTGCATGTGGTGTTTTTTCGGCAATTGGGCGCCAAACTTCCCGCCAAGAAGCGTTTTCATTCGTGTATAAAAAGGAGCTCACTCCCCCTTCATTAGAGATCAATTCACAACAAAATTCCTTAGGGAATAACACTCCACGTCTCACACATAGGGTTGTGTAGAGAGTGCCAAGACACTCAGAAGGGAGTGAGAGAGTGAAAGGTAGAGAGAGAGAGAGGAGTAGCGACCCCGCGGTCTTGTGCGGCGTAAGGATTTGCGACGCCCACCAGGCTGTCGAAGTACCGGACCTGTCGGCTCCCACCTCCATACCTTGTACCTCTGCGGGTAATCTTTCGGATTGGTGAAAGATATTAGTGTCTTAGCTTCAGTTACCATTCTTAAGTTCCACGCTATCATTTATTTTGTCGAGATTACGGGATCGTTGTTTACCTTTTTGGTAAATACTCTAGTAGAGGACCCCTGATGAAGACAGGAGCTCCTGGCCAACACTAGAGTAGTGACAAGTAACGTAGACGTGGTGTCTAAGTTATAAATCACCCTCGTTTGCTACGCAATCCACGGTAGTGAGGTAGGGGATAGGTGGTGACAGCCCTATTCGCCCACTGTACTCCTCCACGTCCGGTTCGCGGGTAGAGCCGAGACCGGCGCATCGCTTAGCGGACCAAGTGCAACCCGGTGCCCGAAGTAATACTCGCTTAATAGAAAGAGTAGTCTGACTTAGTCTAAGTGCTGAAGGAACACATCACTTCCACGTTCACCTCCTATGCTTGACCCTCGATAGCTAGGAAGGACAGACTTAGCGCCCGTTCCCTGTGGAAATTCGATACCTGGAACACTTCTGGGTGAAGTGCTACAACGGTACTTTCCGTGCGCTTGCGAACTTTGCTGCTTACGCTAAGAAATACCAACAGCAACCACAACGTCCCCCACATGGGTGCCACGGCCGATGAGAACACCGACGCCCCCCCAGGCGCCACCAAGAAGACGGTCGTTCTCTCACCGACCTTCGACGACGACGATCTGCTACACCTGCTGGACATCCTGCCGACATCAACAATGGTGGAGAACACCATCAATCAGGCTGCAGATCCAGCAAAGGCGACACCATCAGCACCACGCCAGCGGAACATTAGGTACACCGCTGCCCAACTGACGAGAACGACACTCCTCTTTCTTTGGCTCCTCTGCATCACCACGACGGCGCCACGGGAGAACGGAGACACCATACCATGGTGCCCTACTCGCAGTTTTGGGACGTCCTTCAACGGCGACACCAACAACTATCGCGACGCCGACTACTCGGCTATTGCAGCCGGGACGACTCTAGAGCTAAACCAGTGGGCTCCGATGTTCCTCAACGACATCTACGCCCAGTACGACTACGCCAACATACCGTGGGCTGCAATGCACCAGGAGGCGCCCTATATCGGGAGCACGAGGAACCAACTCGCCTAAGAGTTCGACGCTTCCATCTTAAGCAGGCCTCGACGTGTGAGCTTCACAGATGACGACAAAGAGGTACATACCACCCACACCAACCCCCTACCTCGTCGACTTCATCACTACCCCGGAGGCTCCCATACTTCATCACTTGGCAACACGAATTGGGGACAACCTACTTCGCATCGCCGGAATCAGCAAGCTCCAACTAGGAGCAACAACTTGGGCGCCACCAATGAAGATTGTCTTCTTCGTCAACCATTGCTACTACGTCAAGGCCTTATCAAAGGTGCTATGGGATGTTCTCCAACCAAAGAAAGGTCAAGATCTCCATCTTCGCCTAGCTCATCAACAAAGACAATCTGAACGACAAATAAGGACGCGCTGTCGGCGGGGGGAGAAATGTCATGAACCAAAGGAGCACCGCCGGAGAAGGGCCCCGAAGGGGAGCCCAAGCGCCGACCCGGGGCCCAAGGCCCCGGCGCGCGTGCGCCTCTGGCGGCCGCCCGCCGGCGTCTGTCAGAAACACGCTTACGTCGGTTGTTTCGCAATTAAGTAAGGAATATTTAGGGAATAAAGGTAAGAATAAAATAGGGAATAAATAGATTGCTTGTAAAAGAGGAATTCTAATCTATAAGGAAACCTCTAGATCTTTCTTAACATGCAAGTATCCCTCGGACTATAAATACAAGGGGTATGTAGCCGGTTGAATCTTAAGCGAGAAAAATTAAAGGGGTAGCTCCCCAAACAGCTCTTATCTCTCCAGCTCTCAATCTCTCTCCCTCTCCTCGCGCCCATCGCCCCAGCCGCCGCCGTCGCCCACGCTGCCTGGCCGCGCCACCTCGCCGCCCGGCGGCTACCTCGCCGCCATCACCCGCCGCCGCGCCCGCCGCCCAAGCCGCTGCGCGCCGCTGCCCAAAGCGCCGCCCCACCGCCGCTGTTCCAACGCGAAGAAAAAAAAAGCGCCGCGGCCGCTTGAAGTCGCGCCACCACCTCCACCAACCACGCCCCCCTCGCGAATGCGCTCTCTCTCTCTCTCGCTACCTCGCTGTCGTTTCATCAATCTGCGTCAATTACCAAGCCCACCAATCGTCGTCATTACGACCGCCTACGCCAGATAATGCCGCCCATGTGTCCATGTGGAGAACTGTTAGAGCTGCTCTAGCTAACAATTACGGCTAAGATTTCTTACGGGGCGTGTCAAAAGCGCGGAAACTTCGGTGCGCCCAAAAACTAGCCAAAAGTCTTTGTCACCGTCAGTCTCTTCCCCCCACCGCCGCTGTTCCAACGCACGAGAAGAAAAAAAGTGGGCACCGTGCAGCTTGAAGTCGTCGACGAGCACAAGTCGACGCCATACGGTCGCGCCAAAGGATGCGGGAGAGCAGGCCCCGTCGTCGCTGAATGCGAAGCCCAGAATCGCGCACATATATGCGCGAGAACGAACTCGTTTTGAGACTTTGCCTAAATTACCAAGCCCAATTACCAAGTTGTTGGAGATAATATTTTTAGGTTTTGGCATAAACAAGATAATGCCAAGTCCATGTGTCCATGTGGAGAACTGTTAGAGCTGCTCTAGCTAACAATTACGGCTAAGATTTCTTACGGGGCGTCCTTGTGGGGAAAGCGATTTTCGTGCGCGCGAGAAAGCGCGGGAAACTAATCGGTGCGCGCGAAACAAAACGAGGAACCAAAAGAAAATCAGTTGTCACCGTCATCTCCCTTTTCTTCCTCCCCGCCACTTCGCCGCTTCTCCCCAGTCCTTCGAAATCCCAAATCCAATCTATCCAGGAAGTCGGGAACCAAAAGGAATCAGTTGTCTTGTGATTGTTTGCGCAGACTGATGGGAATCCCCAACCTTCTCCGCTTCCTGAAGCCGTTCATCGAGCCTGTGCACATCAAGAAGTACGCTGGCAAACGGGTAAGTAGATCCCCATTTCGTCTTTCACCCTGCGGTGCCCCTTACCGCTTCATCTTTCTTGATTTCTTGGCACTTTGTGTTGCGTCGGCAGGTCGGCATCGATGCGTACTCCTGGCTCCACAAAGGAGGTTCGATTCCATTGTGTTCCCGTATCGAGTATGATTGATAGGGATTCCGGGGCAGATTTCTTAACATTTTCTTTCTTGTTTTCTGTTATGGCATTGCAGCCTATTCTTGCAGTATGGAGTTATGTATGAACCCTAAAAGCGCCGCAGCCAGGCGATACATCAGCTACTTCATGCACCACATCAACCTCCTGCGGCATTACAAGGTTGTTCCCGTCGTGGTCTTTGACGGGGGCAGCATGCCTTGCAAGGCAGCCACTGATAACGAGCGGCAGAGGTACGGTGATTCGAGTTGTGACGGCATTTGTACCGAAATCACAGTTTAAAGCTTCGTTTGTGTTTGTAGATCTGTGATTAAATCATTATTTATTTTCCATAATCATGATGGTACTGATTTATGTTGATTTTGGGATTATTTAATTTGTTAGCATACATAAGACATTTCTGTTTGTCAGTATGTATGAGGTCTTGGATTTTCACTATTTGTTTTAAGGCCATGCTAGCTAATATTTCTTCACTACCTAGAACCAACTATCGCTATGCTTATAGTCATAGTTCATCAGCAACTGGATTGTTGTACAAGTTTGCTGGCTGTTAGAATTTTTTGCTGTTTCTTAAGATGGAACAGTAACAAGGTTAATGTGTGATTCCTAACACTTAAGCTTTAAGCATCTACATTTAAGTCTTATGGTTACTTTCATTCAGGAAGAGGGAACTCAGTTTGAACATGGCCAAAGAAAAGCTTGAGCAAGGAAATACAGCTGCTGCCATCGACTTTTTCCGGGTATCCATCTACTCTTGCAGTTTTACCCACGACAGAAAATCTCTGCAATCTTTACACTTGTTAATTAAAATGTTTGCTGTCATTTTGATAAAGACAGACATTAGGTGCCAAAAAGTTGGTCCTGCATTCACTTCTAATTTTCATCTGGGCATTGCCATGCAGTCATGGTCTCTAATAACATCTTGGCCAGTGTCTTTTAGGGGCTCTTGTGCCTTCCTGTACATATGACTCTTTTCATTTAGAAGGTAGAACTCCTGTTTATGTTAAAAAGAATATCTTGGACCATTGTTTGTCGCTATATATGTAATAAAAAATATTTGAACTTATAGCAATAAGAAGGTCTATTTAATTCCTACTGAAATAATTTCCATGTGACGAATATAATTACTGCTTTGTACTATGTTGTCAATGTATTATAAGGAATACTACTTGCAACATTCTAAGGATACTATGACAGAACCTCCTAATTACTGGGCCCACCAGCACCTGTCATTGTCCCAAAGACTTCTGACAGCAGTGCAGATACACCCAATAACTTAAGAAGCCTGTCGGGTGTCATCGGAAACCTCGATTACACCTCATACCAGGATCAACAAAGGAGTAGCTACAACATTACAACATTTGTTACAAAAATATAGATCAGAGTGCGGAAGAATAATAACGTTAATTTTACAAAATGTGAGTAAGTTACATTTGAGTAAACTTAACTTAATTTACGGAAGCAAAGTAGAACTACAGGGGATAACCAGGCCATGTCGAACCCATCGACACGTCCTCGGTTAGCAGCACGAGTCAGCACCTGCAACAAGGGTTAAAGAACCCTGAGTACGGGAGTACTCAACAAGACTTAACCGACTAAAGAAAATAGGAGAAGACTCAGGAATGCAGGCTGTGGGAATCTAGGTAAGGTTTTAGCAAGATCAAGGACTCATTTTGCATAAAAGCTTACTAATAGTAGATTCTTACTTTCAAAGTTTTATTTCAAATTTAGTAAACCATATCTTCTAAGTGAACCTACACTAAAGCAATCACTTCTCATCCAAACCATCTTTATTACTAATTCCAAAGTTCCATTTCTTATCTATGATGAAAGGGCAGAGGATCGGGTCTCCTTCACCGAGAAGCAACGGACGATTCGAATCGAATTTAACACCCAGCTGGGGATTCCCTTCCACACGATATATGTAGCACCGAAGCTTGCATATATCAACCATCTCCCAGTTCGTCCAAAATGGGAACGAGGCCTACGCCACCCGAGAATACAGTACGCCTCCAACCTGGGACTTTAACCCACTGAGGGTAGCTTGTACTCCTGCTATCTCTCCACTCCCAGTGCGTGGTTGTCATTCCCGATTTGGCACACCCCCGAGATCAGGCTTACCAAAGCATGTGGTTGGTACTTGTTTCGACTTATCTGGGGTGACAACCAGATAATCGTGCCTTTGACCCAACGGTCTCCGGCGCAACATGCGTTCAACAGTCCCGATAACGCTCAATCCGATCAACGAGCGATTGCTTAACCGACACAAATGAAACACTACACGAGACTCCATTCTCGCAAGTTACCCGACCGGTCTCAAATTAACCATATACCTCATTAACCACCACCAGGGTGTTCTCTTTTTCCAAAGCATAACCGAAGAGCAAAGGTAAAACCTGTATCTCGTGAATGGTGAAACCACCCTTCGACTTCTACCGAAATCTAAGCATTGCTAAGCATTAAAGATATCGACCTACTCATACTAGTGGGGTATCATTTGGAAATAACTGGAATTCAAGGTAGTCATGCAAAGAACGGGTTGCAATCAACTCCTATTCACTTAATGCAACATAGTATCATCATAAGTGGTATAAAGCTTTTGAAAACATCAAGGAAGGGTTTAAATGCATCCGGGGCTTGCCTGTGTTGCAGGGAAAGTCAGTCGAAAGATTGTCGAAGTCAAACTTGACATTATCCTTGTCGACGGATGGATCTTCTCGGAAGCTTGATCATCGCGAACCATATCAACACCTTTTCCAAAGCTTCCTCAACACGATCCGACTCACTCTCGTATACTCTACACGTAGATGATGATGCAATGCTTTAGCATGATGGAATGGTAAACATGATGCTTGATGAATGCATGAAATGATAAACACTTGAGTACAACTTTCCTTCACGATAAAGTTGCAACCCAACAAAACCAACTTGTTAAACTACTTCTACAAGATATCATCACCATTGCCTAAGGAGTTCTCAAGGACCATTTGATGTGGCATGATCCAAGGTTCACAAGACAACCCAAAAGTCACACAAAGTCTAAGTCATTAAACCCTAAACACACTTACTTTTTCTAATAACAAATAAAACATAAAAATAATAAATAAATAAAACATCTCAAAATGACTCTAAACTTTTTATACAAGTATATCATGACATAAAACAACACCAAATAAAATTTCATGAATTTTGGAAATATATTTTATTTTCTAAAAATCATGGAAGATGCATTTTTAATTAAAGTGGTATTTTTAAATCATGCAAGAACTATTCAAAACTCAAGTTTCATAATTTTCATGGATACAAATACTCATAGGAAGGCTCTACAAAAGTTTGAGAAATTTTGAAGCTATTTTCGATTTCTCTACAATTTTGCAAGAAACAGCACTATTCATTACTAAAGAAAAACCGAAAACAACTTCTAAAAAGAAAACGGCCACTGGGCGAATTTGGCCCGCTTGGCCCATAAAGCAGCAGGCCGGCCCAACAGCCCGACAAGCGCCCGGTCGCGCCGCGACGCTGGCGACTTCGCCGGCCGCCGGCTTTGACCGGCCGAAAAGCTCACCGTGGCGAGGTTTCCGGCGGCGGCGGGTTGACCCTACGTGATCCCCTTGACATCGCGCGACTCGATCACACCCCTTTCCCCCTCCTACGAGCACGGCGGCGACCTCACCGGTGTCCATGGCGGACCGGGCGGCGCGACGGACAATGAGAGACGGCGAACTAAAGGTTTCTGGCGGCGGCGGCGCAAAGAAACATTCTAGCACACTCAGGCGACCCGATTCCTGCCCTATCGAACCCAAGCCGACCTTCTAACCAGCGCGCCTCGCTGGGCGGCGGCCACAAAGCGAGGCGGCGCGTTCGCCGCATCGACGTTCGCCACCACGACACGACAAAACGAAAAATGGACTACACAGCGCGCCCGTAATCTCACCACGACGACGATGCTGGCGTTGGTTGCGCGGCGGGCGGGCGGAGCTAGTACGACGACGGTGGTGGCGGTTCTTGGCGACGCTCTCCGCCGGTAACGACGGGCGTTCCGGTGTCCCCTGACGCCACGCGCAAACCGACGAGCCGACCATGATCAAAGCAATAGGAAGAAGCTAAAACGAGTACTCGAACCGCCGAGGCTCACCAGAGCAAAGGGTCGACGGGAGGGCGGCTCACGGGCGCTACCGCCGGCCGTGGAGAAGATGGCGGCGCGCGGCGACACGCGGTGCGAGGAGGGCTGCGGGCCGGCTCAACGGGTGCGCAAGGATGTGACAAGCTCGACTCGCGCGCGCTCAATTTGGGCGGTTAGCGCTGCGGTGGCGGCGATACAAATACGGCGGAGCTGAAGGTCGCCCGGCGAATCGGGAACGGGATAAGGGACGCCACGGGTCGGTGCTTGGCTTCCGTGGGGACGGCCGCGTGAGCGAGACGAGGACACGCAGAAGCTCGCAACGACACGTCCCAACAGAGCCGGCACGCCGGGCGGCCGAAACGCCCGAGAAGGTCGCCGACGCAACGCCGCAAGCAGCTGCGTGGCACTGCTCTGTTTCCCTTCCCCGATCTACTGTAGCACCCAAACCCTAATTCGAATTTGTCAAATTACTCTCAAAATTTGAACTGCACTCAAAAATCTCCAAGAACAAACTTTTCTCAACTTTTCAAGCCCTACACATTTCATAAGAGGAACATCTTCAAATTCGGCTCGAAAATGGACTTTTTGAAAAGGGGTCAAAAAGGGATAAATTTGAATTCGAAATTACTTTTAAAATTTCACAAAAACTTGAAAACCTTTGTACACCTCTTTTTGTACAACAAAACAAGATCTACAAACTAGCTTTTGAAAGTTTTGTCAAATTTTGCTTAGATTTTGAAATATGGAAAAGGGGGGTAAAAGGGTTTGAAACTAGGGTTTTCAAATCCAATTCAAAATGGAATTTGATAAAATTTCAAATCAACAAGATATAAATATAAAAACAACCAATCCAAACCATAATTGAGATCAAACACATGTGATCAAAATAAATCCACACTAAACCCTAAAGCACATTCAATTTCTAAATAAATAAACTTATTTTTATTAATGCATTGAAAGGTTATCCAAAATGCATGCTTTGCAATGCAATGATGACATGATCAAAATTTTAATTGCTCATTAACATCTAGGATGTTACAGATACTATAAGTAATACAGAATGCAGGTGGTAGTTTGTTTCTGGCACTTGCTAAGGTACTTTCGTTACCAACCAGAAGGTAAGAGTTCAAACAGATCACAACACTTGAATTTTTTAGATAGATGAAGTAATTATGTAACCAAAATAACTAGAAAACAAGAGAAAGGTAAATTAGTAACATATCAGGACATACAAGATATGATCTAGGGATTCATTTCCTTATCTATTTCTTGAGAAATTTTATATTTAATTCCTTAGTCTGCATGCTACATGTCTTTTAACACTCAATTCGCGTGGCTGACGAAATATAACCCTGCACCCGTGAATTCTTTCGATTTGGTTGTTTCCGCTCTTGTCTTGTATTTCGTTTCCTTTGACTTGGCGTCCGCCAGGCCAAACCAAGCGTTTCATGATGGGGAGGCTGAGATAGTTCTATTCCATTCTCTGAAAAATTAGATCTATCTTAAATTTCTTGGGCCTTTACTTTTATGGACAGTGAGTCTGGAAGCTATTTGTCTATTAACCATAATTAGTTTGTTCTAGTGAAGGATCAGGCATAGGATGCACAGCTATGTAGAACTAGTTTGAAGCTATTTGCTTGTCGCAGACTGTAGTTCTAACATAGAAGAGGAAAACTAGTTAGCTAGGGAATGAGTGCCACCAATTTAATTAAGGAAAAGTAGAATTAAAAAACTTACAAAGCCTAGTACTGAAGCAAGTACTTAACGCACACCACCTGCTATTATGTCCAGGTATTCCTGGGCATACCCAACATATTTAGGAAAACATAGTAGTTAGTAGGTATATACACACATATATGGAACTTTGTTCCCTTATCTAAAAAAATATATACACATATACTTCCTCCATACTTGAAAAGAAAGACGTTTAGGACAGCGACACGGTCTCCAAAGTGCAACTTTGACTTCTCTTTTCTATAAAAATATTTATTAAAAAATTATATATGTATACTTTTCTGAAAGTATTTTTCAAGACAAATCTATTGATATGATTTTCACATTTCTAAACTCAATGACTTAAAAGTTATTCATGATTTATGTTCCCAATGTTTGACCCAAACCTTTTCCAAAACGTCTTCCTTTTCCAATATGGAGGGAGTATATAATAGTTTAAAAATGCTACTCTATCTTATTCACCCAAAGACACAACAGCCATGTGGCCTGTTTACCCATTGCACCCACCCATTCCTCACTGAATCACCAGCTTTGGTGCTATCTGGCCTTTCATCAATCCTACGTTCTCCTCCGGTCCTGCCGACACTGAGCCATCTCCATTCATCACTGAGAGGCTGCAAGACAGTGAGACGCAAAACCGCTGAACCGGGGACCCTACCGGCTAGCACTGTTAGCCCTGCCCCTGACCACCGTCGTTTTTTTTTAACTTTAAATACAGGAGGGGAGACCCCCACTGTAAGGATTTTTTTTTTATTAAAAAACATCAACAAAAAGAAACAATACCACTGTATAAAGAGGGGGGCTACAACTAAGAGAACTGCACAAGCTGTACAAGCAGAGACAAGAACAACGAAGTTAAGCTAGGTCAGTAAGAAGGGAGAGCAAAATAGGTCTTTTAGAGCTGCAGAGGCGAAAGGACTGCAACTGGGCTTCTTCCAGGAAATATTGCTTCCAGTTAGTAAAGGAAGGACGGCCACGATCAAAGATGAAGTTATTCCTTTGCTTCCAAATCTGCCAGGCTCCTATGATGAAAATCTCCATGAAGAAAGGCCTTTGAAATTGTTTATTAGCATTAACCATCATCTGGAAGAAATCCATGGAGAAGTCCCAATGTATGCCCAAGAACCGCCAACAAGCTTGGCTGAAAGGGCAGCTGAAGAAGAGGTGAAAGGCAGTTTCCTCCATGTTATTGTTGCAGAGAATGCAATTGAGTTATTTCCTTCAAGCTTGTGCTTTCTTCTTTTTAGGATGTTCCTTGTGTTGAGTCTGTCCATTAGGAGAAGCCAGGTAAACACCCTGAGCTTATTCGAGCATCTGGAGTTCCAAATCCAGATAAAAGGAGTAGGAGGTTGGATATTTTTGAAGGGAAGGTTGTAGAACTTTGCTGAAGAATAAGTTCTGTCACCCCAAATGTAGTGCCAAGAGTCTTTTGTATTCTGAGAGACTTGAATTGTTTGAATGTAATCTTGGAGATTTTGAAACTCTTGATAGGCTTGCTCTGAGAGGGGGAGATGAAACTGAGTCTCCAATGTGTTGCTTGACAGGAACTGTGCAACTGAAATAATCTTGTTCTTTGCATAGGAGAATAGTCGTGGATATTTAGCTTGCAGGATGTTGTCATTCCAGAGGTCAGACCACAAGAGTACAGTGGAGCCATCCCCAATTTGACATTTGGCAATACCTCTGAATTGGTCGCAAAGTTTTAGGATATCCCTCCACCAAAAGGATCCCTTACCAATAGTTGCATGCGGAACCTGACCACTGGGATAGTGAGCATTCGAAATCAGCTTCACCCATGGGATTTCCTTTTTGTTGTAGAATTTATCCAAATGTTTTAGTAGTAGAGCACTATTCTGACTTCTGATATTGATAATGCCAAACCCACCTTTTTTCTTTGGTTTCGAGCACTTTTTCCAAGCTACCAGGGGCTTCATTTTGGCATTGCTATCAGACCCTCTCCAAAGGCAGTGCCTCCTGGCTCTATCAATATAATCTAAGACAGCAGCCAGAACTTGAAGGGTGCACATGGCAAAAGTGGGGAGGGAAGAGTTTACTAGTTGCAACCTTCCAGCATGACTGAGTAGGTTTGAGGTGGCAGTGAGCTTTCTTTCAGTTTTGCTCATAATGGGACCAAAGTGATCAACCCTCGGCTTTGTGGTGCCTAGAGGCAGTCCCAAGTAAGTAACTGACCACCGTCGTTGCCCACCCCACAGCAGTACCCTACTGTCCTAGAGGTGGATCGACAACCCACAGGGGCGCTCGTCCATTCATCCAGCACAGCAGTATTCACAGCTCAGCCTCAGCTGCCAGCAAGCGCACTGGCCACAGCACGACCGCCGCCCGCAAATGGCCAGCCAGGAGGCCACACGCCTCACATGATAGCTGGAAGGTGGGCAGATCTCAAATTCTCGTTTCGGTTTATTCATTAATCAAATTTAGAGGTAAAATCTCAAATCCCCTTTTGTCTTTGCTTGGGATACCCAACATCAAATTCTTGGTCCACCACTACATCTAAATGGGAACTGCATACAAACCTTTAATACTGAAATATACAGTACAGATAAAGCGCATCTCCACACTATAAGAACGTGTCCATGGTTGGCAGATATCATATTGTGTTACACCATTACCTGAGCAAGAGCTGCAGTAGATTCCCCTCAAAAAAAAAAAAGGAACTGCAGTAGATTCAGATATTGTTTTCTGGATTGTATTGACAGAAGGGAGCAACAGAACCTGCAAATTGGATCTCATATACAGAATCTGTACTTAATGGTTGTGGCTCCAAAAACTTGTCACTTTATTTTCTAGTAAATTATAAAATAATTAATGTTTCATATTTCCTAACTTCAGTGTCTTCTTGGGATGCTGCTAGAGTCTCATGGCTTTAACGGTTTTCTTTGGTCTCTTTTTATAGAGTTAGAAAGTTACAAGGCCAGTTGGCAACAAACATGCAAGTAGTAATCCGAATAAACAGGATTGCTGCAATCCTGATTATGATTGATTGCTGTAATCCTTCATTATGATGAGTAGGTCTCTTTTTGTAGAGTTAGAAGGCCAGTTGGCAACCAACATGCAAGTCACATCCGAATAAACAGGATTGCTGCAGTCCTTGATTATGATGAGTAGAAAAAGGATGTGAATATGACTCTATCTGTGACACTGATCTATTTTAATTTGCAGAAAGCTGTTCACATTACTCCATTGATGGCTTATCATCTTGTTCAGGTACTTCATTGAAAGTAATTCTGTATAGGCATTTTTCTATCTTGTAGAGCAAAATCTAATGTTAATTTTCCAGATTTTACGGTCAGAAAATGTAGAATTTGTGGTTGCTCCATATGAAGCTGATGCACAGTTGGCATATCTAACTACTGTTGATGCTGATCAAGGGGGCATATCTGCCATAGTTACAGAAGATAGTGACTTGATAGCTTATTGTTGCCCAGCTGTGAGATAATCACTTTCTCTTCCCATCCTCTTCATTACTTTTTTTTTTATATGTAACAGATATCAAATTTTAGATTATATTTAAAATGGATCGGTTTGGGAATGGTGAAGAATTCACAATGGAGAGAACTCTAAAGACAGAGAAAGATGGTCTTTCCTTCCAGGATTTTGATAAAAAACTTTTTACAGGTAAGTCATGCTAATGCCTATATCTTGTAGACTTGACTAAGCATGGACTTCAATGTTTTCAATGTTTTCTCAATTTTTCGACATCTGTTAAAGATGCATTTCTTCTCACAGTTTGGCTTGTCATTATGTCAAAGGTGTCAGCATTCTTTCACCACAGATTTATCAGTCTTACACTATCATTAGTTCTGTTACTGAGTGATATCAACTTATCCTGCTAGATAAGTTGCTGCATATTCTGTTCTATTGTTTTTTTGTGCTCAAATTTGGCCAGCAATTTTTCAATTTCTTTTCAGCTATCACCCTACAGAACCTATGCTACCAAAGTACTAGTATTTGCTTTATATGTATCACAAAAATACTATTGCTAGAAAATAATTCTTAATCTATTATCATTGGCAATGTAAAGTTATAAACATGTTCAAAGAGAAACTCCAGTGAATGCCTTATAAAAGGCTGTGTTGCAAATATACTTTCTTAATACTGGTGAGATTTTGTTTTCCATTTGGACAGGCATGTGTGTTCTTGCTGGATGTGACTTTCTTCCCTCAATTCCAGGCATTGGTACGAAAAGAGCATATTCTCTCATCTCAAAATACAAAGACATAAATCGTGTAAGAATGATTACTCTTGTGCTATTCAGAAAGTCAAACATGATTTTATTCTGTCGATATTTTTGGCATAAACCTCAGTATTAACTCATGTATTCCATTTTTATGAGTGTCTAAACACTTTGCAGAGTAAGGTACTACCATTTTGAAGCAGACATCTATTTGCTAAAAATGACACAGTAGACCATAAAAAGATTTTAATATACATCTATTTCGAATTTCGATATAGTGTTTTGCGGAACTATTGTGTAATTTTCTGTTTCAATGCTTTCGATAGACACTAACACATCGTTACTGCATAAAATAACTATAACTCTTTTAAATGTAAGTCATATTTTCTGTAACTGTTGCTGCTTGACCTTCTGGAGCATCAGAGTCCAATTTTCAGTGCAAAAAAAAAAATGACGAATAATATGCAGCAGTTCCATTTTCATAATATATTTATGTATTTTACATAGCTGTTGACGTTTTCAGTTTGGCACCAGTTACATATGTTACACAGGCCACTCCATAATTAAACCGTCTCTTTATGCTCTGTCTCTTTTATGCTGAGTAATGATGAATGTTGTTTTCTGGTATGATCTGCCTCACTTATCTGAACATTGGCAGGTCATATCAAACTTAAAGCTTGACAAACGGTATTCTGTTCCGGATGATTATGCTGATTCCTTGCGGAAAACTCTTGCGGTGTTTGATCATGCTAGAATGTAAGATTGAGTTTATGTTGCTTTGTGTTCTTTCAAAAAAAAAGTTTATGTTACTTTTTGCATTGTGAAAAGACACTGATAAGCCACTTTCTTTCATTGTCCCAGATATGATGTCAAAAGCAAATCACTTAAACATTTGAAACCTTTGGATGAACAGTGTATTTCTTACTTGGATGGCGATTTGGATATTCTTGGACCGTATCCTAAAGTTTTCATTTAATATGCATGAAATGAACATAAGACATCTGTATAAAATGTTTGTTGCTGACTGCATATCTGTATGTACTAGCATCAATACAGGGGTGAAGTTTTGGTGCTACCAGTTTTCATACATCTGTTGAAATCTAGAAAAAAAACTAGGAGTAAATCATAACTTCTAATAAGATAGGGTACAATAGCCACATACTGAGTTCACACGTCTGCTTTCTTTCTTTCCCTCCCTCCCTCCCTCCACCCCCATCCACCTCAAATTGCAGTTACCCTGGTCCTGATGATTCTTTATATTAAGCAGTGGTCGAATAGGCACCTCTCATAGTAGCAAGTATATATAGTGAGAGCGACTTGATATTGCTTGCTGCCTACAAAGCAATTATGTCTTTTTTTTTTGAACCAACTAAAAGTAATTATGTTAATGAGTCTTCCATAGGATTATTTATTTTCCAAAGTCACCAACGTGAATCCCTTAATCATCTAAAGATCATTAACATCGTCAGCTGCAAGAGGGATTGCAGAGGGCCGTTTGAATCCTGTTACCATGGAAGCATTTGATGAGTACTCCAGAAGCATTTATCCTGTTGAGTTTATTGATACCTCGGCATTCAACGCTGCTAATCAGTGTGGTTCTCAGGAAATTTTGACACAAAGTAGTTGTATTACAATTGTTTCATCCCAGGAATGCAAAGAAAATATGATAGGTGAGTGCTCTTGGACCAGCACAACATTATTTTACCATTTTTAAACTATTGTTATGCTTTCTTTATTGCACAATAATGTAATCTGATTGGTAAAATGGATGGTTATCCCTCTGTTCTACAAAACTCAGCAAATGTCATACTGTTATTTATTTTACTATATATATATAACTTTTGCAGTTAATGAGATTTCTAGTGGACAAAAGTCCAAAAAAGGTGTTCTTTCCCTAGGAAGATTTCTAGTGCAGAAGCAACCTCCTCGAGTGGAAGATAACGAAATGGAGCCAGAAAACTTCCCTGAAAACAACCCATTCAAAAAGAGGAAATTGTCCACCAATCAAGTTCAAGAAATGGATCCAACTGAGTTACTAATTGATCTGCAGAATGAAGAATCATACTTGGCTTGCTCATCATTGTCACCAGAGAGCAGTCACACAGTCAATAGTACTGAATTATTGAGTATAGGCCAAGATTACAACAATGGGCAAAATCTGTTGATCAATGAAGTACCAGTTGCAATTTGCTCATCATTGACACGGCATAGTGCCAAATCAATGCCAAAGAAGATAGCTTCGACGAGGCAAAAGATCCTAAAAAGTCCAATGACAAGACAAAAAAAAAGTAAATGGAGGAAGTGGAATATTGAAATTTTTCACGCGTCTGTAATTTTCATCCACATTTTAAGTTTTCCATTTCAGTTACTGAGTAATGAATGGATAGACAAAGCCTTTTCATTTGTCTTGCCATAATAGGTAAAAGTTTTGGTTTAATTTGAAATGTCATTTTATTTACAATGATGGGTTCCCACATTTCAATTGGAGATACACATCAGTGAATGACTATCTATAATTTTGTTCTAAAATGGCATCCATTTACATGAATGCTAGTTCAGGACTCTTGGAAAAACTGGTGTTCATGGTACCACATCAATGCATATAATACAGTTGTCAAATAATACAGTTGCATTGTGCAAGCCGCTCTTTCGGCCTTTATTCTCTGAATGAAATACGCGTAAACGGATGTGTTCTCAAAAAAAAAAAAAAGAATCTGTATCATGCATTGTTAATTGAACTTGTATCACATGTTAATAATTAAATTGATCACAAACATACAATATCACTAAAGAATCTATATTACTTGCGGCAGTACGTATCTGAGTACCTAGACATCTGTACACACTACACCTACTACAGAGTAGTGACGCACAGCTTGGCACATAATAAGTTTACTAACTAGTGCTTTCTCTAAAAAAACGAAAAAAAAAAGAGCACTAATAACTAGTGCATAGCTAGACCGTTGCTAGTCCAACTTTCAAAGTAAACAAACATATATGGCGCCCCGTGGCTAAACAATAGTGTACATCTATTTCGCAAAAAAAAAAAAAAGCACACATCTGAATACCCATAAGTCAACTTAAACGCGTAGATCTTCACTAGTTAAGCTCAGCAAATGTACGAGCCGGTAGCTGGTCAAGATGTATAGCCCCCAACAATTGATTAGTAGTACCACCTCTCCTTGAAATTTACTCACCGAACTTTTCAAAGAATCATCTAACCATTGGAGAGAACAACATTTTTTGTCCATAATGATGCCATAAAAATATATAATAGCATTTCGAATATGATTGTTTACAAGAAATAATTATAAAAAAAACAACCTACTCCCTAGAAACCTGTTTTCAATTCAATGAAACTAAAAAGGGAATACGCAAGCATAGTGTGATGTATCACATCCTTGGTTCACATAACATTTTTACATGTTCACATCTCTACTTGTGTGATTGGTGATCTGCTCTGCCTTGTCTCCTTTGTCCTTCTGATTCGGATCTCTACTGGACCAGGTCGGCCTATGCTTCTAACGTCCTCTGAACTCCAGTGCTAATTTACTTGAAGTAACCGTGAAAATGCCATTGGTGAAAATAATTTCTATAGTAGGGACTAGCCATTGGTCCAGTGGTTTATGTGTACACCGAATTATGCGTTGTATCAATGAATATTAGGAACAGATCATATATGTTAGTATGTCAGGGTGTTCGCCGGGGGCTCACTGGATTGACATCAAGCGTTAAGAATCTGTTCTTTGGCGTTATCCGGCTGCAATAGAGCCCAAAACCATAACCGGCGTGTCCCCTTGAAAGGAACCAACAAAAAAAAATATATAGATGACTTTTATCAAAACCACATTGTTCCTTGTGACCCATATTGCCCAACAAAATGCCACGGTCCTAGTCAATAAAAGACGGTTATGTTTGGAATCTCCTAGCTTTGATCAACTACTAAAAACAATGATTCATGTTTAGAGCAGAGCCCGTCCTTTCATTAAGATAAAAGACCAAAGTAATGTTCAGGAAAAGCCACGCACTCAACTCACGCCAGAGCTGAGGCAAGCATTACGGTGCAAGAATAGCCAGCAAAACCACAATACAACACGATCTCCAAACTACTAACTGATAGCTAGAAAGGCAACACCGATCACGCTGCTTCCAAGATGTCGTTCAGCAAGCACCACCAGGCACTGTTTGCCAAAGCAAAATAATTCACTTTTATAGAAGTTGATTTTGAGAACTAATAATTTTTAAGAGCAAATTCAGCAGAGCCCCTACTTGAGCAGGGTCTCGGGCAAAAAAAATAAACCCAACTCCAGCAGGGTCATTAATTACTTCACCCGAAATTTGTTAGGGCAACAAAATTATCAATTCACAATGCTTAAAATATAACGAACATAGTATAAAAAGAATATAACCTCATCTAGCAAACACCGGAAAGACACTCCGATCTTCTAATGTAGACTCCACAGGGATAACTGACTGGTTGATCACAAGTCTAACTTCCTTCTGAGGTGGGGTGAAATAGCAAGGGTGAGTCCATGTCGAACTCCGCAAATATAACATGGGGTTCATGAGGCTCAAAAGGCTGACATTGGCTTACTGCATTTCGCTTTTAGTTGGTCACAATTTTAAGCATTAGCATCAATAATTCCCAACAACCCAAAATCATATGAATAAACAAGTATGAATAATAAGTAGATCATAAATAAATCATAAACAAATATTAAACAAAGATCATCTATTTTGTAAGTGTCTCCAAGGCCGTTCATGACCGCGAACACGGTGATATATCGAAGTATTTACTCTGCTTGAGGTGTACACTTTCCACCGTGAGTTAATGTTTTCCCGAAGCATGGGTTTATAACTCCCAAACCCAAGAAACCATTATAAAGCCTTTCAAAGGTTTGTCTAACATGCCAGTAGCCCACAGATACAAACCCCTATATATCTCCTAACCGGTAACCCTAACAAATAGTTAGACAAGATCCTTTGATCAACTAGAGCCAGACCCACGTAGCCCCCATAGCTGTACGGTAAATCCCGGATGATCAGTTACAAAATAAGTCCTTACAGAGAGCTAAGAGCATAAAAATAAACACAAGCTCTTTCGCCCTATAAACATGTGATCAAAAACATAAACCATAAATCATAACAAAATAATAATGGTTAAAGCGCTAGCATCATACTACCCACATGCATAATTCCCAAGGTTAGCAAGGTATGAGTAATCAAAAGCTAGGATATCCTTATGGTTAACAAGGAAGACACGTGCAATAATGAATTTAGTGATTAAAGTGAATAGGACAATAAAGACGATCCCATGCTATACTTGCCTTAAATATAGATCATTCTTCGAGTGCAAACCTTCAAGGAACTTGTCGATCGCCAACTTCTTCTAAATCGCCACGCAAAGCTCACCGACTGGTTATCATCACAAGCACCACACAAACATATGGATCCAATCATGCATAACAAACAAGGCTACAATTAGAACAAAGATACCAACAATGGAAAATCAATTTGAAAAGCTTATAAAACAATTCTACACGTCGCTAAATCACATATAGACGCGAAAAGCACTCTAACCGGAGCATCGAAGAAAGAGAGACGGTCCGTCGAAAAGATTTGCTTTAAAAAGAAAAGTATAAGCTTATTTATTTTAATTACATAAAAACATGTATAAGATATTTCGTGAGAAACGTCTAAATTGAGCTAAATCAATTTTATATTTGATATGAAAAACAAAGGTAGATCTACTCCAGCAGGGTCATTAATTACTCCACCCGAAATTTGTTGGGCCAACAAAATTCACCCTCTAGACCGCATTCCTATTGGGTCTAGGCCAAGCCCTGAAAAGTCTGCTTTGCCTGTTTTCCTCGTGCGGGTTTTCTTCCGGCTCTCGACCAAGAACCACGCCGCGCCGCCTCTTCCTTCGCACAGGCTTGCTTCCTCGCCATCGACGTGCCGCCCGCATCTTCCTCCACCTCGCGCGTGGAGCTTCCCCTCCCCTGCTTCTAGCTCACACGCGGTCCCCTTCTCGTCCTCCCACGAGCAGGAGTTGCCCTGTTTTTGGGGAGCACCCAAATGAAAAGTGGGGGCCCTGTTTTTGGGCTACTGCTAGAGTTGCTCTAAAAGTACCAAGCAAAAGTTTCAAAATTTTTTGCATGTTCAATATATATCATGGTCTAAAAATAGAACCATGTATTGCAAGAAAGACAGACCATTTTCTACTTGGTGCGCAACAACCCCTTTTATTTGGCCTTTCTCCTTGGGTCTAAATAAAATGATAGCTAGTATATCTACAACAACATTTAGAAGGCCTTGCGTAAAAGCAATGTTGAGAAGGATCGGTGAGAAAGGATAACTTGTCTAAGAGCTTTCCTGGTCTCCACATTCCCACCTTGAACAAAAGCCCTGACCCAATCAAACCATACCGGATGAAACCCCTTCATTCTTAGTGCTTGTTGTAAGAAATTCCAGTTCAGCTTATCATATGCTTTTCCAAAATCACTCTTAAACATAATTCCATTATGTTTCCATTTATGTAACTAATCTAAAGTTTCATGTAAAATAATTGCACCCTCCATTATATTTCTCCCAGGTAAGAATGTTGTTTGGGATGATTTAATTATGTGTTGAACTAGATAGCCTTTATTCATTCGCGCTGTTTACGACTTACTTTTTTTTTGCTTTCCCTGTTTGTTATTATGAATTCTAATGATCTATTTTTTTCATCTTGATGTACTATAGACCTTGTGCAACTAAAAATCATAGGGACCTTAGACAACAGGATGGAAGAAACGGCTTTGCCATCGTCCTGGTTTGTTTAAGGTCTCACACAAATCTCAAAAGTATTGACAATTGTATCTCACAAAAATATTTTATTAAATTTATAGATAACCACAACATTAGCATGCAGAAGCAATTTTAATATCTACGCATGCTTAGATATGTCATCTGTCAACCAACTGGATAGCTCATAAGACAGTAATGTTATGTTCTTCAATAGTATTTTATAATCCTACCAATGATAGGAAATGAGTACTCATAGGCAATGCAAATGCCATGAAACAACTCCATTTAAGCGTTTACTGTTGGACAATGCATGTTAACCTCTCATGCAACTCCATATAGTGGCGCTAATCACAGCGTGATAGCTGTCGCCGGCCTTTATCTCCGCAATAAGTCCATATGCATGCATATGAGTGCTTCGATGCATAATTAGTGTTGAAAACGGATGGAATTTTTCCCATTTTTCTCGTTCCGTTTTCTACATTTGACCCGTCCGTTTCCGTATTTTCGGAAAATCCGAATCGGTCGGAATCGGGACGGAAGTAGAAACGGCGTTTTTCCGTCCGTATTTCGAATCCCGGATTTGGTCGAATTTTTCCGTATTTTACCACATTTTTCCGTATTACAACAGTCCATAACTTTGTCGTCCAAACTCCGTTTTCAGCAAACCACGCCTTTCTGGAAAGCTAATGACGAGATCTACGCATCTAATATGGTGTTGTTGTACGCCTGTACATGTACTGATCATCAATTAATATATGTCTTGTCTTTTTTAGATCATAAATGCATTCCATCCATAGTGGTTGATTTGAAATCGGAAGACACCACGGATGATGTCCACCTAGATGATGATAGTGAAAGTGATCCTGATGAGATGGATGATGTTGGAGAGCTGTGATGGCATGATTGAAGGTAGCCGCTAGCCGGAGGACCGGAAGAGATGGATAGTTGCGGCACCATGTTATTCCGGCTTAAGTTCCGGCTTCCGACCGTTTCCGTTCAATTTCTGTTCGTATTGGTTCGTTTCCGTGCACCCGCGCATTCGATTCCATTTTCCGAACCGCATTTTCGAACCGGATCCGTTCCGCCAAGAAATATAGAAATGGAAATAGAAATGAGGTTTTTCTGTCCATTTCCGTCCGTTTTTCATCGCTATGCATAATGCCATGAATGGTGCATCGTACAGCAGCCATCATTAAACCACTATACAGATTGACTTTTTGATAAATAGGATATTACAGGGAAATGTAAGAAACCAATCTATATGAATTCTGCTGGATATACTGGTAGCAATACCAGTTTTCTTGATTCGTTGATTGCCTTCAGATACCTTGTTTTTTAAAAAACATACCCATGGTAATTACAGTAGAGCAAATGGATAGAAGATGTACAGTGAGGCGCGTAGCGGTACAGACAGGGCCAAATGCGAAATTGAGGATCCTAGACCTTTTTAACCTTGTGCGAGAGAAATCCGACAGTAGACATAATGTAATAACCTACTCTTTCTTCAAAGAATATATGTAGCATACCTAAGAAATGAATAATCTAACGTCCGTTGTGAAATAAAGAAATTGGCAGATCGCATCTTCTACCCTTATCTTATTCGCATTTCCTGCTTACTATTGAAATAAAAGCTCATGGAATGCAAGGAGTGCAAATAGTGAGTTGACTGCTATAGTATGTATAAGATTTAAATCTCTAAATAAATTTGTTAAAAAACTAGATCAAAAGATCTTTTCAATGATACTAATTATGTAATATAAATATTAATCCTATTTTAATATATAATTTCCAGCAGTTTTTCCTCGGGGGCGAGAACTACATTTATTCTGGGACGGAGGAGTAGTGTTTAATGGCTGGCATGTAAGAACAAGAGAGTATGGTCGAAATAGTGCTTGTTACTCACTCGCTATTTTGGTGCTGGTTTGAAGCATTTCACGCGATCATTTACCGAGCAAATGTAGCAAAGCTCTATGTATCTGTATTACATTTATTACTATCGTATATTTGTTCAAAGATCAGTATTGCCTGCTGTTCAATTATGCATGATTTGTTTATCATAATTTTACTGCTATTTTTATGGATTAAATTATTCAGTATATTGCCTATTTATTCAACAATCCAAAAACCTAATTTTAGGCAATTTTCTGCCACTTTAAAACCAGCTGTGTTTGACGGAAAGAATTTCAACATCTAGCGTGCTAAGATGGAACTGTGGCTGATTGCTTTGAATTGCTTTTTTGCAACAGAGGGCAAACCCGAACAAGTCTCTCCTGAGGAAGAGAACAAATTTGTGGTTGCCGATAATCTCTGTAGAGGGGCGATAATTTGTGCACTTCATAGTAAATATGAACCGAGCTATCTCAAGTATCCATCTGGTAAGCAACTATGGAATGCATTGAATGAGAAATTTGGTGTTTCTGATGCTGGCAGTGAGTTGTATCTCATGGAACAGTTGTTTGACTATAAGATGCTTGAGAATCGTTCTGTAGTCGACCAGGCCCATGAAATACAAGCGCCGGCTAAGGAACTAGAGCAATTCCCATGTGTCCTTCCTGACAAGTTTGTGGCTGGCGGTTTTATCGCCAAGTGGCCGCCTTCTTGGAAGGATTTTGCAACCTCACTAAAACACAAGAGACAGGAGTTCAGTGTAACTGGACTTATCGGGATCTTTGATGTTGAAGAGAGGGCGAGAGCAAAGGACAATCCTGTAAAGGGTAATGCTGATTCCCAGTTGCTAGCATGGCACAAAAAGAAGAGGAATTTTAACCGGAACCAAAGGAGAAAGAACAAGCAGAAACAGGAGAATAATAAGCCTAAACAAACCACCGAGTTTAAGAAGAAGAACAACAACAACACCAAGAAGGGTGATGGCCTCTGGGCAAGAGATTGCCCTGATCGCATTGACAAGAACTCCGAGAAAAAGTCTGTGATCATGGTTGTTAGCGAGGCAGGAGGAACTTCAAGGTATGACGCATCATTACCCTTTGTTCTTTCAATCTGTAATTCACTTGAGTGGTGGATAGATTATGGAGCTAACATAAATGTATGTGCTGACATTTCTTTGTTCTCTACTTATCGAGTTGGCAACAACGGAGCCTTGTTGATGGGGAATGGGACTCAAGCACGTGTGCACGGAGTTGGTACAATCATACTGAAGTTTACTTCCGGAAAGACGGTACTACTGAAGGACGTGCAGCATGTTCCCTCCATCAAGAAGAATCTAGTCAGCGGTGCTCAGCTATGTAGAGCTAGATATAGAATCGTACTAGAAGCTATTAAATGTGTTATTTCTAAATGAGGAACATTTATTGAAAAAGCCCATGATTGTGGAGGAACATTTATCTCAATTCTGGAGTTCTTTGTTGAACATCAAAGATTGGTTCCAAAAAGATAGAGTTATGATTGTGGTTAGTGGCCAACGAACCAGATTTTGGCATGATGTTTGGCTTGGTGAATGCCCTCTGAGCATAAGTTTCCCTAATTTGTTTTAAATTGTGGCATCCCCGGATATAGATGTTGCTAGTGCTTATAAAAATGACACATGGGATATTCAACTGAGAAGACAACTCAATGGGATTTTCAATGAAGAGTGGATTGAACTACTAGAGCTATTAGAACCAGTCAATTTAATTGATGGCAGAGACAAGATGGTCTGGGCATTAGAACAGTCAAAAAGATATAGCACAAAGTCCTTGTACAAACACTTAACAACTGGTGGTGTTAGAGATATCCAAATGATGTCCCTATGGAAATGCAACATCCCCTTGAAAGTGAACATTTTCATTTGGATGGCCACTCACGAAGGCATCCAATCTGAGGTCCAACTTAAGAAGAAAAAGTGGTTAGGACCACAAGATTGCTTCTGTTGTGAAATCCCTGAAACAATTGATCACATTCTCTTCCATTGACCCCTGTCTACCTTTTGACGTTAGAGTTACTTTCGGATGGCAAAGCACACCAACGTGCTGCGCTGAATTCCTGATATATGTGCTGGAGAACTGCAATGGAGCTAGGCGTAAAATCAAACTCTTTATATATGCAGGTGTAGGCCCGTGCCTAGGGGTGTGCAAGCGGTACTATCGTACAGGGCCACCAAAATTTTGGGGCCTCAAAAAATAAGCCCATTAATAGAAGTCCCTAACTATTATTAAACTAGAGCGCATGCGCAAAAGTTTGATTGTCGCTCTTCCTTGATGGCTCATCTTAGTCTTAACGTATTCTATATATCTAGCCGGCCGCCGGCCCTGTCTCCTGTCGTCCATTCATCTACTACTACTATTAGCAAAGCAAGCAAGGCCAACACGGAGGCCCTACGGGAGTGCAGACTGTAGGTAATGTTTTCTTTCAGTTCAAAACTTTTCCTATTATAAGCACTCAAGTAGATTGAATTTTTATTTTATTCTTTTCATTTTGAAGCCATGTCTTCTTCAAATCGAATTAGAAAATTTGAATCTGGTTCCCAAAAGCGTAAGAAGATACAAAAGAATTAAGAAGTTAACTCAATCTCAGAAAGGAGCAATGGATAGATTTATTATAAAAAGAATCAAAAGTGATTTCCGGTAATGAGGTAGTTCATCAAGATCAAGGTCCTGCACTTGAGGTTCAGGAAGTTCATATTGATAACACAAATGTGAAACAAATAATGATGGTGTTAACAAAGAGCAGGGCACTGATAGTGAGGATATTAGTGATTCTTTTTTAGCCTGATATATTTGATCCAAGATACCGGGATTCTCTTAGTCCACAAATGATAAATATTTTAGCACAAAAGGGCCCTAGAAGAGACTGGTCCCAAGGATAGATATTCTAGAAGGTTTTCTGCATTATTCTATACTAGAATTCTATAAACCGGAGAGCATTGCGATAGAGATTGGCTTGTCTATTCTAAGAAACTTCGATAGAGTATTTTGCTTCAGTTGTAAATTATTTACAAAAGGGCATAGAAAGTGTCGGTTGGCAAATGAGGGGTATAATGATTGGATACATCTCGGGACTAGACTCAAAGAGCGTGAAACAAGTGATAATCATGTTTTGAGCATGATAATATGGTATGAGTTATGTAGTTGGCTGCAAAGTGATCATGCTATTGGCAAAACTGCTCAGCGACAACTTGAGAAAGAAAAATGCCATTAGAGAAAAGTATTATTTAGAATTGTTTGCATTGTTAAATTTCTTGCCAAGCACAATCTAGCATTTTGTGGTACTAACAACAAACTATATGAAGATAGCAATGGAAATTTCTTAAGTTTGATAGAGATATTGGCGAGAATTTGACCCAGTTATCCAAGAGCATGTTAGATCATATTACAAGTGAAGAAACTCATCTTCATTATCTTGGTCCCAAGATTCAGAATGAGTTGATACACTTGCTTGCTTCTGCTATTATGTTAGAAATTATAAGGAAAATAAAGAGAGCAAAGTATTTCTATGTCATATGCAAAGGATATGCTTATTGATGTCGCTATTGAGAAACTAGTGTTGTTAATCTAGTAAGCAAGCACTTGCAAGCAAAGGATATGCTTATTGATGTCGCTATTGAGAAAGTGCAAGGACTAATTTCTTTCTTCCAAGGGTACATAGAAAACTGGGTTCTTAGAAGCATTGGAGGCAGCTAAAGGAATTGCACTTGAGCTAGATATCGGCACAACATTTCCTAAAAAGTGACCAATTAAAAGAAAGAAACAATTTAATGAGAACCCAAATGACCCAAATGTTGCCACAGTGTCTCTAGAGGATTTGTTTAGAACCACCTATTTTACACCTATTGTTGATCAAGCTATTGCCTCGCTTACAATAAGATTTGAACAATATCAAGAATACCAAAAGAATTTTGGTTTCTTATTTACTTCCGATTCATTGCAGTCATTGGATAGTAAGAGCTTGAAATCTTCTTGCGACAATCTTGAAGCAATCCTCAAAACAGATGGGAAATCTGATGTTGATGCCAATGAACTTTATACAAAATTGAGATTTCTTCAGATTTCATTCCAAAAGAAAATATGGGTCCTCTTGAAATCCTTAAGTTTCTAAAGCGGCATGGTTTTTCCCAATGCAGCTATTGCATATAGAATTTTATTAACCATTCCGGTGACTGTGTTGCATCAGCGGAGCGGAGCTTTTCTAAGTTGAAGCTATTGAAGTCATACTTGCGCTCTACAATGACACAAGAAAGACTTAATAGTTTGGCTACAATAGCACTTGAGAGTGGATTACTCGAGAAGATTAACTATGAGCATATTATTGAAGATTTTATTTCAAAGAACACTAAGAGAATGATGTATTCAAGTAAATATTAGTTTAAAAAGGTACTATTCTTCACATATCACATTTTCTATACAGTATATACATTATTTTGGTTATATGGAACTTTGATTTAGGCCTCACTCAGAGCTTCGAGCTGGGCCTATAAATCTGACGGCATGGCCCTGACAGGTGCTCGGAAGGTGCGCAACGACATGGCGATCAACAAAAAGTTGATGTTGTCACCAAATGGGATCATCCACAAGACGATCGTGCTAATCAAGTCCTGGAAGCCTCTGTTGAAGGCGAAGCTGGAACCTGCGGCTGAGGAGATGATCCAGTTGCTGGCGACCAACACGCATTGATCCAAGATGGAAGAGCGTCAAGATAGAACGGAGATGATACATGCTTCTGAAAACCTGTGTTACTTGATGCATGTTTGGAACTGTGTCATAATGTGTTTCGTATGACGTTTGCTACTTGTTAGGAAAGAAACCCTTATCTGTTTAGAGTTTGTGGAGTAGAGTTATGTTAGATGCCGTTCTCGATGTTAGAAATGCGGCACTGCCGAAAAGCGAGAAACTCAGAATTGGGTAAGTCCAAAGTGTCAGACTTTGGGTGTTCGTTAAGCTTTCTAATAAAGCTAGGTGAGCGCCGTTAATCTAAAAACATTCAATCCTTTGATTTCCACCATCCCTCGAGATTAGTCAATGAGATGTGTCGATTTCTCCTGTTGTCATCCATGTAATGGCCATATTCTTTCTTAGTTGAGCACGCTTACAGAAAAAGTCAATAAAGTACACTACATTAGCTACTTATAAGGTGTATGGAGTGAAGTTATATTACGCTGACTTGAGGAAGGAAGAGCTAGCTGGTGCTTTTGTATGACATTCATAGTCTTGAGCAGCTCCAACACAAGTTTTCCAAAAGGTAAAGCACTCCTGTCCACCATTCCGAGATGAAGCATGAAAATAGAAAAATTGTTCACTGGAATGGTTCCGGTTATTTGAGGCTGGCGAACCACCGCCCTGCTGGTGCCGTAGCCCGAGGCAAGGTGAAGAGGCATTTCCAGATTCGCCAGGAAGCTTGAACGGGAGATCGTCGTCGGCACCAGCGACGACTCCGCCGACCAGCTCTAAGATGAGCTCCGCCGGACTGTGCTCCTAGCTAGACCGGTGAGCACCTGGAGGAGAGCAGCTCCTCCGGGAGGGTGCTGATGCGGCCCCCACACTGATAACGGCATCCTCTTGCTACAAGAGCAGCGCCGAGGACGGCCGCGACGCTAGTCCACGTCGCTTGGTCCCGGCGATCCGATGACGCCACGATCCCATGCCTCCCATGCCGTAGACTGTGGATATCGTTTCGGTCAAAAAATTGGGATTTTCGGCGATTATCAGGTTTTCTTGGTGCAAAATGTCCAAACTGACTTTAAAGAAATAACAAAATTTGTCCAAAATTTGAATAAAATCTATGAAATTTATGAACTAAAATTCGCCGATTATCGGAATTTGGGACCGAAATTCTGAACACTCAGCGTCGTCGGTCCATCGAGAATCTAGAAAAAGGGGAATGACACGCATAAACCTTGATGACACGAGAAACATTATGGGGCTACTCCCTCCGTCCCACTGAGTTTGTCACCCTGAATTCCGTGCCATCTTATTCAATACTTCGTCTTATTCAAAATTTTTGCACAAATATAATTTATTTTGTTACAACTTATTTTATTAATGAAGATATTTGAATATTGATTAATTTATTTTATGATTTGCATAAATATTTTGAATAAGACGGATGGTCAAACATGAAAGTTCAAAAGTCAAAAACGACGAACTCCATGGGACAAAGGGAGTAGTAGATGACTGTGTGTGGCCGTGCGGCGCCGCGGGTCAGGAGGAAGTGGTCCCACAAGTCGAACATGCCCGACAATCGTCGTCACGTGGAACCTGCTGGCTGACCTAGCAGCTGACGTTTCCGTCCCGCAGGCCACAGCCCTTCGTTCGTGGCAGCGTCTCTATCTGCGTGACCTAGATGACGTTTCCATCCAGCAGGCAGCAGCCGTCCCGCAGCCCGCGTCTCTATCTGTTGGCAGCCTGGGACGACCGTTTGACCATCATGCGTCACTCATCAGGGAAGGGCCGGACGGGGAGGGGTGCCGTGCCGTCATCGTCCCACGCAGACGCCGAGGCGATTCACGTGGAACTGGCTGACGCAGCCGCCGTCATTTGCGCGTCCCGCAAACCCACAAATCCCTGCCCGGCTGCGCCCCCGCCTCCTCTCTCTCCCTCCCTCTCGCTCTCGGCTCTCTCTCTCTCTCTCACTCGCTCGCCATGGAGCTGGGGTCTGGCGGCAGCACCGTCTCCCAGCAGGGATGCGAGCGCGGCGGCGATACTACTCAGCGCTGCCCGCCGGAGGAAGACGGCGGTGGGGAGGCCCCGGCCCCGGACGGCCCGATCAGCAACCTCCCTGACGCGGTGCTTGCCGAGGTACTTGCCGGCCTCGGATCTACCGCGGAAGCGGCGCGGACAACCATCCTCGCCAAACGGTGGTCTTGCCTCTGGCACAACGTTCCGGTGATGATCTTTCGCGGCGTCGATCCAGATAAGCTCCGCGAGCTTCTCGCACATCCCCAATCCCCCTTGCAGCTCAGGCGTCTCGAGATCCACGACCCCAGACAGATCGGCGGGCTCGCTGCCGAGGAGGTCTCCTCGCTGCTCCTTGCTGCCAAGGAGCGCAGGCCGACCGAGCTCATCTTCGATGCGGGGGGCATAACCAGCCAAGATGTTCCCTTCGAGCTGCCCTTTTTCCCGACGACCACCTCCATGGACCTGCGGACCTGGAACCGCCGATTCACCCTGCCGCCGGCTGGCGAGTTCTCCAGTCTAGAGAGCTTGACTCTTGCGCTCTGCTGCGTCGACCCTAGCGTCTTTCTCGACAGGTGCCCACGCCTGCACAAGCTTGACATGGGCTGCTACTGGATGCTCGACGATGTATCCATCTGCTCTAGCTCCCTTCAGGAGCTCGTTCTTAAGGATACGCCTCTTAACGTTGGCAGTACTATGCACCGGCGTGTCGAAATAGTCACCCCCATGCTAAAAACAATTAAGCTGCTATCCGGGGGTGACCGGGAGTTGGTCATCACCAAGTTCTTGGCACCCATGGTGGAGAATCTCTGTTACAAGTATTTCTCCATAGTGTGTCATTCTGTTGGGTATCGTAGGCGGTGGCACCTCAAGAGTCTGATGATAGCGATGGAGATGGACAACAAAAATACACAGGTATACTGTGCTAGCAACGGCATCCATGTCCTGTCCCTGGTGATAATTGCCAATGAGGTGTGCCTCCAATCTTCTCTGTTGTACAATTTTTCTACTTACACACAACTGCAACATTTCTGTCATTATGTTTATATGTGCTGCAAATTTTATTTTTTTTTAAGGATATTTATGATCTCCATCATGCGAAACGGAGCTTTGTGGAAGAAATTCCACGGCTTCCAGTGAACAACTTCTCGGTTTTGAAGCTGGAACTCAAAATGGAAGGGCGTCATTTTGGATCACTGGTGGCTCATCTCCTCAAGATTCTTAATGGTATTCAAAGGCTCCAGCTGGTCCTATCTCGAAAAATGGTAAAAGCTCGATTATTTCATACATCTGAACTAGGCATATATAATTAGCTGCAATCAGTAACTAATATGACCTTTGTGCACAGGAACCATTTTCCAGAAATACTACAGTTGCGGGGAATCAAGATGTTTCACTGACTTGTCTTGAAGAGGTGGACATTGAAGGCTTCAATGTAATTCATCACGATCTTGATTTCCTGAAGCTTCTATTCAAATCTGCACCTGTGCTAAAGATAGTGCGAATCCAATTATCATCTGGGGTTTCACAAAATGGACGAGGATACAAGGAGCTCTGTGGCCTGTTCATGGCAAATGCTTCTGTGAAGTGCTTTGTTAATGGAGATCAGCCATGAGGCCTAGCTCTTAGAGCACCGAGACTTCATATATACATGTTAATCAGGAATTAAGTTATTAATAATTTAATGTTTATTGTACCATATATTTTTTTTTAAAAGAGTTTTTATAAACTCGGCTTTTAAGAAAGCCACAGCGTTTACAGAATCATGCTGGGGTTTCCAGCTTACAGAGATGCGTAAAAGAAACTACAAGATTTACTGCCAAAAGATTATTACAACTCGATAACGTCTGATGACACCATTACATTTGGCAAAAATCTTCGTAGCCATTCCCAGATCACCTCCTTCGCTTCCACCATGCGTCTTCTATCCTTTTCTTTAAGTAGAATCATCCATTTCTGCATCAGGGATAAAGCACAATAAATGACGTCAACTGGAGCATTTGGGAACTTTTTTTCAATTGCCATTTTGTTCCTAGTGATCCAAATGGCCCAAGAAAAGCATGCGAATACAAAAATCAACAAGTGTGCCGGCATAGGCCCCCTGCCATTAAGCCAGCAACTTGAGAACTCCATCAAAGAGTTTGGAGTCTCCTGTATTTGCCAGATCTCTCTAAACATACTCCAAATGAACTTTGCAAGATGGCAATGAAACAAAACATGGTTAACAGTTTCTATACCATCACCCAAACAACAATTTTCAGACCCTTTCCATCCTCTTTTAGTTAAAGAATTTGCCACTTGAAGTTTATTGTTGAAGACTTGCCAAAGGAAAAACTTGATTTTGGCAGGTAATTTGCTCTTCCAAATATGTTTTGCCACCTTACTCGCAGCACCTCGATCTGTAATAAATCTGTATAAAGATTTTGTAGTAAACTTCCCAGATTTATCTAATGCCCAATGTACATCATCCTTGTTCCCATTCAGACTGTATTGCTCTAGTTCTTCTTTCAAAAGTAGCCAATTATCAAACTCCCTGTTTGATAATGGCCTTCTGAAATCCACAACCCACTCTCCTTCCTCAAAGCGCTTAGCTACTACTTCATCGGGATCCCTAACCAGTTTGAAGAGGTCCTCAAAAGCAATTTTAAGAGGCACCGGCAAGATCCAACAGTCCCCGCCAAAATTTGCACAATTTCCCATTTCCCACTTTGAAAGTCACTCCCCATTTGAAAAGATGTTTAACTCTATGTAATCCTTTCCAAAACTGTGAACTACCCCCTGTTTTAGACCCAAAGAAATTATTTTTCTTCATGTACTTAGCTTTTAACAATTTGAACCAAAGAGCATCAGGTTCTAAATGTATTTTCCAAATCCACTTTACCAAGAGGCACTCATTCATAATGCTGGTATTGATAATGCCTAACCCTCCCTGATCCTTTGGCCTACTCACCATATCAAACTTAGCCATATGATACCTGAATTTTTTGTCAGCTCCTTGCCACAAAAAATTCGATCTAAACCCATCCATCTTAGCATGTATAGTACCTTGTAAGTCATAGAAGCCCATGCAATATAGAGGAATGCTGCTCAAACAGGTATTACATAGAAGTTGTCTCCCCCCCCGAGGTCATAAGTTTACCTATCCAAGGATCCAGTCTTTTTCCCATCTTATTCAAGAGAAAGGCAAATTTTTCCATATTTAAGTGTTTATCACTAACAGGGATTCCTAGATATTTCAGTGGTAACTCCCCTAGCACACAATTTAACTTGTTGGCCATCTCAAATTTCTCTGAATCAGAAACCCCAAAAACAAACACCTCACTTTTATGATAATTAATCTTCAAACCCGAAAGCCATTCAAAACAGTATAGTATCAATTTTAGATTTGTAATGGAAGAATCAGATCCATCAATCATTATTACTGTGTCATCGGCATATTGTATGTGTGAAATACCCCCTGGTATTAAATGTTCTAGGATTCCTTTAATATGCCCATTTTCCACTTTGCTTTTCAATCATTACGCTTAAGGCATCGCCCACTAGATCAAAGAGCGAAGGGACAAGGGATCCCCTTGTCTTAAACCCCCGAAAGTTTTAAAGAAGGAGCTTCTTTCCCCATTAACATTAACACACACGTGCCCCCTTGGACAGTTTGCATGACCCATTTGATCCACCTATCGTGGAACCCTCTTCCCACTAATACACTTTCTAAGAAATGCCAGCTCACCCTATCATATGCTTTCTCGAAATCTATTTTTAAAATCAGTCCTTTTTTTAGATCTCCTTAATTCATGAAGAGCTTCATGTAGCACTACTACACCTTCCAGAATATTTCTACCCTTCACAAATCCTGTTTGATTTGTTCCAATCACCTTAGCAGCTTGTGGGCACCAATCTGTTAGTTAACAGTTTTGTGAACCACTTAAAATCTACATTTAAAAGGCAAATGGGTCTAAACATTTTGATGTTATTTGCTTCCCTTGTTTTAGGCACCAGAGTAATAACCCCATAATTCATTTATTGTACCATATAACTGAAAACCTTCTGTGTTGTAGCTCTAGCTAAACAGTTGGTAAAACCTAAAATAGACTTGCTGTGGTACATTGAAATGCATGGTTTCTTCGTTGGTTTTATACCATCTATAATCTCTTTTATTGTAATCATTTCAATCATATATCTGCTCCTTTGATTTTTTTTCTTCGATGACTGCATCTGGTGAAAATGTTTACCATGATTATGCTGCAATCTGATATGGTCGACCACTCTCCTGGGAGTTTGTTGAGCCTGCCTGGCCTGCTCTTTGAGAAATAGTCACTTTATTTCATGCAGATTGGTCTAAGTCCTGTTCAGCTCAATATAATGCTTCACCTAATCCTCTGCATGCATAGAACTATATGTTTTCTACTTATTAGTTATGTTGTGTTTGTTTTCCTTTTCCTCATTATGTAAGATTAAAATTTACACCAATTAATTACCCTTCAAAAAATTACACCAATTAATTATTATATATTTTGCAAGTTGTTCCTCCAAGTTCATATGGTCTTAATAGGGATATTTACATGTGCAGTACTTCTATTTTTTTTAGTTCAAAGTAAAAACTAATCCTAGTAGCGAGTTGGACCTTGATATCCTACACAAAATCTCCTTAGTTTCTATCTGATGAACATATACATATTTGCCTGTTTATTAGTTCAGTTCCATATATAAACCTGCTGCATGTAGTGATATCATAGCTATTTTCATATTTGTTAGACCTAAACCGATCACAGATCAATCCAAAATATATGTAGATTTTCGAATGGGTTGCACTGTGCCGTGCTTATGCTTACTAGAATGCATTATTAAACAGCCTTTTCATGCCTAATAATGTATAAGATCACCCACCAACTCTTATGACACCATAGCAGAATTAGATATCAGTTGTGTATCACCCTAAGATGATAGAGGCTTGAACTTTGTACTATTATCTAAAAAAAATCAGAATTAGATATGCCCTATCAGTTAGCATACTGATAGTCTCTCAGTTGTGCATGCATGTGCATGCATCCTTTTCATGCCTAGTCTCTCAGTTCTGTATGTGTCTGCCTACTAGCTAGTTTTCCTTATATCACTACTTTGGGTGATTATTTGGACCTGTGATAGTTTGCCTGATTATTTGGACCTGTGATGTTTCCCTCTATCAGACGTGATGGACCTCATGCTGATTTGGCTTAACACTAGTTAATTAACTGCTAGTGTTTTTTATATTGCTAGCGGCAGTGTCTTTAGAGACGATCGAGTATGCATAAGAAAGACCTCCACAGGGGAGGATGAGAAGATCAAATTAATTAGGGTGGGAGCGTGAAGTGGTGATCGAGGGCAATGTAATGGTGGAGATGGCATGAATGGAGGTATTCTTGATGATACTTGTTTGCAAGGGAGACGAGGGTTGAGTGGTAACTGTTGACTGTTGTAGGAGGATAAGAGGGCCAAGTATTTACCATGCATGCTCAAGGGTTTCACAACAATCTCCACGAGATAGCTATACATATACCCCTGTGCTGAAACCTATAGCCCAGTTGATGGACGATTGATCCACTCCGCAGCATCTCCTTTTGCCTGACCTAGCTAGCTGCAGTAGTTTCCATCCCACAAGCAACCCACAGTATAGTGCAGACGTACGTCTCCTGGTCTAAAAAACTTGCCACTAATTAACTCAGTTTGCTTGCATATGACAATGCTAATCCAATCGCTTGATTGCTGGGTCTCACAAAATCGCTAAGTGAAATACTTTGTAAATTAATGGAACTGTGAACAAAATCTACCACCCCACCTAGGAGGTTGCTACTACTCTATATAGTACAAGTCAACATAATTCATACTCTTGTCCATTTCAGAAAAAAAAAGAATGCAATACTAGCTTTTCAGAGTTAATCAATCTCTAGTTTGACCAAATCCATAAAAAATATTAACATTTATGAAACCAAACAAGTATCACTATATTAACCATGATTTGTTTTTCTTTTCAACCTATTTGGATACATAGATATAGATAATCTTTTCTATAAACTAAATCAAAATTAGGAAAATTTGACCTTGTCATCCAAACATAAAATTGCAGTCTTTTATGTGTTTGCGAAAAAAGACCATGGGCCTAGAAACACTATCTTTTCACTATACGAGGAGTGTTTACACAGCGTAGGGGTACATTGAGTCATCTTTTTCTTATCGTGCAGCTTACACGATGTATATATATATATATAGGACGGCTAGACTGCAGTCAGTTACAAAAACAAATTCACTAACAACATGTAAGCAGAACCAAGAGCCCTCTAGGCTCTAGACATTCCCGGTTGACGACTCACTTAGAATTTGAGTATTCCAACAGAGAGTGTAGGGCTCTGCTGGCTTAGTACATGTGAACTAGCTTAATAATCTTTTAGGAATCCTTTGCAGTATATATAAAAAAGTAAAAAATACAAATCCGGTCCTTAAACTTTTCTTGATGTGTCACCCCGGTCCACAAACTTTTAAAGTATGTCATCCTGGTATCTAAACTTGATTTGGGTCTCTAATTAGCTGCATAACGGGTCTTGCCCGCTCTAGGTGGCTGTGCATTAAAAACAGAGCTCAACAGCCGAACTGCTGCATGCTAATTAGAGCGTTTCATTTAAAAACAGCCGAACACAATTCCAAACAAAAAACAAAAACACCCGAGCTGCAGTATCACAAGATGGAGATGAAGGGGAACCCAAGGGCGCAACCATGGAGATGGAGGGGAACTCACAGTACAGGGGGAGCAGGTTGCCCTTCGCGTCGTAAAATCGCAGCCATGGAGAGCCGCCATAGGGAGTTCGTCGGCGTCCACTGGCCCCGCTGCCTGATCGCATGTGACGAAGAAGACCAGAGGTCGCTGATTTGGCTGCTATTGACGTCACAATCTTGTCATGGGTCTTAACGGGCAGATTAGAGATCCAAATCAAGTTTAGGCACCACGATGACATACTTTAATAGTTTGTGGACCGGGATGACACAGCTTAGAAAGTTTAAGGACCGGATTTGTATTTTACTCTATAAAAAACCTCACATGTTATCGATTCAAGTTAAATTGATTTATAGGAACATATGTATAACAGAAGACCCAACAAAATTAAACTTTTGAAATACCAATCATCTACTTTTAAGTTAAATTAAGCTTTTGGGTCCATGGAAATGATTGGTATTTCAAAAGCTTAGTTTTGTATCATCTACATGCATGTTGATTGAGCCACGCTAACGAGTATATCGTAAACCTTAAAGGTAGACAGATTTTAGCATATGAATGTGCCATTGTATGCAAGCACGTACAACATAAAGTGGTACACGTTCGTTAACCGTCATTTGTCTGGTAAGGGCAAATAAATAATCTATTAGGGGAATACATATCAACTCATGGCTAAAAGTTGTATCTAGATATGTGCAAAGCTGATGGAAATTGTGGCAAAACAATTAACTGAGTGCAAATTTAACACCTGAGAAACCCTGATTGGACACCTATTTAGTGTTTGTTCAGTTTCCTCTTAGCAAAATTAACCACAATACATATTAATAGTTCGAAGCTAAGAAATGTTCACTATATATGGTCTTTATTACATATGCTATTCCACACAGTTTTATAGTGCATGCATAAAAAATTCAGTGACAACCGGTTCCGATCACATTTATTTATACATGTTATTAAGTGGTACTAAATTCAACTCATTTTGAAGTGGGTCCAAATTTGTATGTTCTGACTTAGGTGGTACCAAGTTGAACAGGAACAGCAGGTTATGATCACGGTTATTTTATACATGTTATTAAGTGTGGTACATATCAACTCATTTTAAATTTTCTGTTTACGGTATTAAGTGGTACTAAATTTGTGTTTCTGACATTGAAAAACATTTATGGAGTAAAATTTTAATTTGGTGTAGAGTGTAGCACCTTAGAAGAAAAACTGATACAATCTTTTAGAGAATTGCCACACTATGCTTCAACAAGTAACAACACAGAGAACACGAAAGCATAAACAATCATATATATGATATATGATAATAGTAAAATGATAACCAAATCTAGAAGTTAACCATAAGCTTCATGACAAAAGGAAAAAATTTAGGTGCTGCGATTAGAAGATCTAGGGTTAGAGATGCCCCCGCTGTGAATCGCTACTGTCGTGACTGCCGGGATATTGTTAGTATCAGCGGTGATTTATCCTTTTTATGTGTGAAATGTTGATTTGGGCCTTGCTTGCTAATGCTAAGTGAGTCAAATAGTAGACTGTGCTGTTAAACAACGAATGGTGGTCTAGAACTCTTGTGGCGAATTATTTACTTAAATGTGTTGTTGTTGGCCTGGACTTTCAGGTTCATTTCTAGCATAATTGATCTACCTAAGGAGCACAACTATAGAAGGTTGTCGCTCAAAATAAAAAGAGCACAATTAGAGCCTGGTACCTGTACGAGAGCTATAGATGCTCTGTATTGAAACACCTACAAATACTTGTTGACTCTAATATTACAGTTAATTATATCAATCACACTTGAAATATTATAAACAAAGTAAATTGTACCTCTCAGTTCCCTTATTTAAATGTTAACTAGTTTTCATAGTGCATCTCTAGGTGCAGACTGATGTGCTTCTGTGAACTAATCTACTACACCTACATGGGAAACCCCCACTAGGTGAATTCTCTCAACATGCAGATAGGACACCTCAGCATCCACACAAGTGCAGCAGCCAAGCCGTCTCCCCAACCACTATTGACGGTTCTTTTCCAATTCCATTAAGTGAGAACTCGAAGAGACACCGTCGCATGAGCAGGAGGCTAATGATAGTATATTTATATGTTGGATTCCCATGGCCAAAACAATTTGTCTCCCTCCCCCGACTCTTCACAGGACTTATCCAAGCAAATCAAGCAAGAGGCTAATGATAGCACATCGAACAGGAGGCTGATGTTAGTGGCCAACGCATGCCAGAAATTGGCCAGGGAGGCTTGACCTCAATCCCGACATCATCCGGGATGGCCGGGAGCCGGATCCCGTGCCCGATGGCATCCAAGACAGGCATGGGCGGATCGACGATGACAGCCACGACGGCAAGGGGCCCAGCAACAACCACGATGGCTACAACTCGCGCCTTATAACAGCCAGGTGGGCAGGTGGCCTGGAGCCCGCGCTCGGCAGCAGAGGCTTCGTTGGCTCGCGCGGATAGGGCTTAGCAGGTCAACGCAGGGAGATGGAGGAGACGAGAGCAAGAAGGGGGAAGGCTAGATAGACTCGCCAGCGTTGGTGGCCACCGATGCTCTGGTGTCGTGATAGGTGTCGAGCGACGATGGAGATTCTGATTGTGGTGAGTGGAAACAAACACGTTGAAACCCATCAGTAAAGGATGCTGCCCTCTCACCAATATGTGTCACATATTCCAGTGGTTATGTAAAATCTTTTGGTTTCTTGATAAAACTGCCATATACTACATGTATTCAATTGACTTTTACATATATGTTCGATCAAAGACATATATAATACACTACAAATGCTCGCCGCAATGTGCGAGGCATATACAAAGTATACATAGTACCATACAATATATATATATAACAAATTTTTTTTAGAAAATCTTGCATGTTGCTGCGGGTATATACATCGAATATGTTCTTATGAATTAACATTCTAACTATATTATATTCCTCCGTCATACCCACGGCAACGCGTGGGGAATCCTCTAGTAATCTCTTACAAGCACATCCATTGTACATATGTTTGTTCATGCTTATTCAATTTAATATCAGTTACTAGTTCCATGGTTTACAGGGGCATATGTTGCCTAGATCATTTGTGCTATATATTGCTGCACATCTATTGGTTGATAAAATAGAAGATTGTGTGAGCATATGCATGCAGGTTGTTTTCGAATAATCTCATTTTAGTTCCTTTTACAATATACCTACTATTACTATCTTCATGAAGTTTCATGACATGCTGTGTGATGTGTGCTGCGTGGCTGACTGCAAGCATCTAATATATAACACCTTCAATGTACAACAAGGTAAATAGTATTAAAATCTCTATCTTATGTACTTGTGTTGTTACTTTTTCATTAGAAATTAGTGATATTAATTATTTGATAACAAAATAGAAGATGTGTGAGTGCGTCTAATTGGTGATAACATGTTGACTGATGTTTGCAGGACTCCAGGCAGCTGGGTTGGTAATAAAACACACTCGGTGCATAGCAAGGTAAAGATTTTTTAAGAAATCTCCAACTTGTGTAAATGTACCATTATTTTTAGGAGCCATGATTGATTTTTAATTGCTGCCATGCTCAGGTTGTTCAGTGTTCACATCTTATAACCTTGAAATGAGGTGGCCTTGTAGTGTATGGTCTGTATAGTACTGATCAATAGAAATTAATACCTTTGCTTTTAATTCCACACATTTTATTCACACCGGCATGGTATTACAGTTAAATCTGAAATGATCTGGATGATGAACTATGTGCCTTACCATATAAAGACTGTGTGTTATGTTTCTAAGGACTCTAGGCAGTGCAGACTTCAGCGCCGGGTTATCATTTGTCATGTGTTATTTCTTGCTATTTCAGAACAAATATGACACTGCAAACTTATTGATAGTTGACGTACTTGACAATATTTTACAAGTATATTAATATAGCTTTAAAAATCTACGAATATGGTTGTTCATTCTATAATATTTTGGGGCTCGGTATCTTTTGCAAAATCAACATTTGGTTATGTTTGTGTGCATTGGTATGGTTTGCACTTTTTTGAACTTGGCCAAACTAAAAATACTCTGCAGAATTTGTAATTTTTTGATATAATTGGGATGGCCATGACCCCCCGGGAACTTGCACAAAAATACTGTCATGATTCATAGTGTATTAATGGAAGTTCATCAATTTGTTTATTAGGAGAAGCAGGAAAGTGATTTATGGGCTCATAAAAGGTTCATCAATATGGTCTTCTCTTTGAAGGTAAATAATGCATCAATTAGAGATTTCTCAGTTTAGTGTATCCTAGGTCCAGAGTTGCATTCTCAGTTCGTTGACTGTTGTTCTATTACTCTTGTTTGCTCACGGTTTGTCTAGTTTACTCCAAGTGCCTGATCTGTTTAATTAGGTTGGTAGACTGCAATACAATCCACATTAGAGATTTCTATTTTTTTTTTTTTTTTTTTTTGAAAACACCGATATCTTGGATTGCATTAATAAGAAGGGAAGCAAAATATTCAGATTACAGGCGCGACTGGCGCATCCCCGCACAACCTAAGCTGTTATGGGGCATGGAAAAAATAAACTGATTACTCACTAGAGGTTATTACAACATTTGGAGATTTAAAAACCTTACAACCCGCCCAGGTCCATTGAGCTACCTCGTCCTTGATCGCCGAGAATAGGGAGAGCACTGGCATCCTCTCTTCCCTCAACACCACCGCGTTCCGCCTCTTCCATAGACTCCACAGTGTCAACATCACCAATGAGTGTGCCTTTTTCCCACCATTGTTTACCAATTGTTCAAAACAATCCATTTGATATTTCCAGTTGAAGGCGAGCCTCGCTAAAGAGAGATTTGCTCCACATTTTTAAGGCGGCCGAGGTGTTTTGCAGACGGTTGTGAAGCACCATTAGCGGGCTGGAACCTCTGACCGGTTGGGCCCAGGAGTCCTGTACTAACTCCAAGAAGTCCGAGGCTTTGATCCAAAAAGACTCGAACTTGAAGGTGGCACTTCTGAATGGTTTGAATTGGTTGCCAAGGAAAAGGGGGGCAGTGATCAGACAAGGAGCTGCTCACACTACCGGAATCAGGGCCTCCGGCTTAGGCCGAAAAACACTCGGCTTAGGCTAAGCCGAGTGTTACACTCGGCTAAGGCCACCCGGCCACGTTTTCTCACCTTTGAAGGCCTAATCCGAGTGCCAAATATCGGGCACTCGGCTTAGCCTAAGCCGAGTGTTTTTTAACCTAAGGCTAGTGTCAACGGCGCACTCGGCTTACAAGAGGAGATAACGTTGGCACTTTTTAATGGAGGTCTAAGCCGAGTGCTTGGACTAGGCACTTGGCTTAGAAATTTTTTATTTTTTTAAAAAAAAACTATGCCGAGTGTTACACACGTCAAAGAAATTTTTGAATTTTTTTTCTGTAATTCCTAAGCCGAGTGCCTTGCATGGGGCACTCGGCTTAGGCCTGGGCACACGGCCAAGGTGCCGTTTCCGGTAGTGTCATGGCTAGAAGAGAAACTGCTAGAAACATGCTATCCCAATCAAGGTTGCAGAAAGCTCTATCTAGGCGGACAAGAGTTGGGTTCCTTCTGCCATTGCTCCAGGTGTACTTCTGGTTTTGCAATTTGATCTCCATGAGTTCACTGATGTCAAGAGCTTGTCTGAATCTTCTCATGTTCGCTCTGTTTACGTTGTCGTTGTTCTTATCTTGACCACTGCAAATGAGTTTCAAATCTCCAAGGCAAAGCCACGCCCTTGCCAACGGCTGATAGTTTACCAATTCAGTCAGAAAAGAGACCCTATCTGCATCGACAATCAACCCATAGACGGATGTCAATATGAATGATTGCCCAAAAAGCTTCATAGTAATCTCCATTGTCAGACAGTAAGAGTCCTTCCTAACTGTCGTTGCTGTAATGAAATCTGGATCCCAGGCAACGAGCACACCACCCTTAGTGTCATCAGCTGGCAAGTAATCAAAACTGTTGCAGAACTCGTAACCCAAGAAGTCCACAGCAAACTGTACATCAACCACATCAAGTTTTGTTTCTTGTAGACAGATTATATAAGGCTTTGCTTGAAAACATATGTGTTTTACTACTCTTCTTGCTGCATTGTTGAGCCCCCTGACATTCCAATTTAGAATCTTTGAATCGTTTTCATTCATTAATGAAACTGAAGAAGCAATCAGAAGGGTCACACCTGGCCAGCAAACCATTCTCCTCTATTAACCAAACACAGATACAAGCAACACCATCCAACAGACTACAACTTACTGACATAACATCTTAAGTACCACCATGGCTGATCAGCAACTTCAAACACACAACCTCAGCTAGCACATCACAACATAAGAACATCCCTAACTTGACCGGTGGAAGACCGGCTGGTGCTGGCACTGGACTACTTAACATGATAACAACACTGCAACAATATCTAAAAATAAACTGCAAGTCCCTAAGCCTCCATCTCGAGCGTCCCCGCCTCCTGCATCATCATCTCTAGGATCTTGATCAGCTTGTCGTTGCCAAGGCAAGCAGCTGACTGAATGGCCTTCACCGCCTGCTGGGGAAGGTTCTCCCCATACATGTCCATTTGCATTAGGAGTCTCGCCGCTCGTCGTCGTCGATAAAGCTCGACTCACGCATCGCTTGATCTGCGCCACGCGCCACCGGCACCGAGGAAGGCTTTGCAGGCAGTCGGGTGCTAGAACGAGTTGGCGCCATCCTCCTATCCGTCTTGCGCGCCCTGGTCATCGGTTGGGGCGGTGGAGCCGAGAGGGCTGGGGACTGGTAGTAGTGGTGCGGGGAGATCAAGGAAGAGGCCAGCGAAGAGGTTGTGACCGCCCTCGTCCGTCTCCTCCTCACGAGGCCCCCACCGCCCCAGTGCCCCGTCGACCAAAAAGTTGCGAGTGTTGTTGACACCGTTATAGCATAATATTACTAGTCAACTAAACATGAATAAGGGCTTAAAATGAATAGCAACATAAGTCTAGGGGCTTTACTAACATAATTCCATGAGCTTTGGTGATTTATGACTTTACTGAGGGACTAAAATGATAAAAGCATATAAGAACGGTGAGAATCGGGAGAGTTTATATCCCATACGATGATAAAACTTAACCGTGAAGTAACTCAACCCAAAATGTGGACTATAACACTCTAGAAGATACCAAAAGACACCAGGAGAAACCCGACACGATTTGGCCACAAGACCCTGGCGGCCGCCAGGCTATTTCAGCCAATCAGCTTCAACTTTTTATGTCGGTTTACCACCGACCTTGAGGTTGTATCTATACCGTTATTGAAGGTCGGTTTGATCCAATGGTCATCGTTCATCGGCAAGGCCTATATAAGAAGACCCCCTGACCCCAGGGTTAAACCCTAACTCATTCTACTCATTATCTTTTGACCTATTGGTCAGAGGTGTCCCAATGTGAGGAAAACCCCTTCTCTCTAGTTCCAATCTATATTAGAAGATCATGTAGAACTAGAAGTATTAGAGTGAGTTGAAGAGCAAAAGCATATCGAGTTGATAGATTAGATCTATAGTACCCCATGAGAGTGACTAGATCTAGCCTTGAGAGCTAAAGAGTGGGTGGAGGAGAAGAAGGGGAAGCACCGGACCTGTCGGTGACTCCTCTATGCTTGTACCTCTGGGATCAAGGGCCTCATGGCACTTGATCCTGAGACTTCTATGGTGGATCAACTTCTTGTTTGAGTAAGCACTCGTGTTCTTATTGTTCATAACTCTTATTTTGAGTACTTTAATCTATGGGAATCTATAGATTGGAGGAGTGGCTTAGGTTTAGGCGTGGTGCTTAGACTGTGAGTACTTGTGAATGCACCCTACATTCCAGGAACGTGTGGTAGTTCGTGGTAGTGACAGTACCATTGATTCCTTTGGAGGCCACCCCCCGAATGATAGGCCAACCAGTACCATGTTACTGGAGGATTGCATGTTTCGTCCATGTTTTCCTTTGAGTACGTCCCCCTAAGACAATATCTACATAGCTTATAAGGATAAGAACTAGACAACCGTAGGAATCTCCTTATCTCTTTATCCTCTCCAATTCCTTAATTGCTGCTCAGGGATTAGTTATACGCCTCAGTTATCCTCACATCATTCTCCCTGTGGATTCGATATTAAAACCCTCTCCCCGGTGAAATACTCACCAAGATCCGTTAAACTTGTGGATTATTTTATAAATATTTACGTAGGCTTATCAAATACCAACAAGTGTCCATCGCTGTTGTCACCGTCGTGGAGTCAATATCCATCTTCATGACAAGGTTCGAGATTACCTCAACGTCGTTCATCGATCCTCCCTACAAGCCATTTGTGGCTTGGAGCTAAAAACCCCTGGGGCGAACACGATCTCCTCCCGCCCCTCCGGGCGCCGAAAGAACCGTCTTGTTTCCCCACCGGAGATCGACACACGCACACATAGGTGGGTGGCGGGGGCCGGCAGTTAGGTTGTGAACTGGGATGCCTCAAAGGTCATTGGATCATCGTATAGGCCGAGGGCTCCATGGGGATGAGGGCCGGCGGCCAACGTCCAGCAAGGGGTCCCGGATCGAGCCGAGTGAGCTACTTGCTACCGCCGCGACGAGGTGATCTAGAACGGTGGCGCCCCACTCCTCCGTGGCGTGAGGTCGAACTCACGGCACTGGACCTCCCGTCCGGGGACCGAATCACCGACCGCCCCTCTCATACTCCTCCATGTCCGCCGCTTGCGCCGCCGACGGTATGGGTGTGGTGGCGGCCATGAACGTGCACCGACTTGGCCGGCACGGCCGGGAAAAGGTGGACCCGGGAGGTGCGTAGCACGTCCCGGTGCCGCGCTGGTCTCTCGTAGTCGCCGTCGGGGTCCCGGCCACGGGCGGTGCCGCAGCTGGCATCATCTCTCGACATCCAACGGCTGGGGATCGGTGGCCTAGCCATCCATCGGGTCGTCCAGACACCCTCCGACCCAGTGAAGGGGATGAAGTCCGGGGTGAGCTCCCATTCTCCGAGGATGTCCCAGAGAGCGATGAAGCTGGAGAGTGTGCACTCCAGTCCTCGTAGCCCTCCAGGTGGATGACAATGGCCCTCTCCCCCACCTTTCCCGATGGCGGCGTGGATGGGATGCGGATGGGGGAAGGCGGCCGAGGAGCTCCATGGCCGACCCACCTTGGCCGCGAAGAAGACGTACTCCATGGCCCGGGGAAGGTTCTCCAGCCTCTCCATCCACACCCGGTAGGTGAGGAACTAGGAGGACTCGATCGCATTTGTGTAGTGCGGCGATCAAACTGTCGAAGATGCACATGTCCCCGGGATGAGCTTGGCGTCGTCCTCGTTCTATGCCTCGTGGGGCGTTCTCTATGGTCACCTTGGTGTGGAACCACTAGGTCCTCTCAATGGCCCCTCCAAAGAGCACGCCACGGCACGATGGGCAAGGCGGCGCCGGGATGATGATGGACCCCTTGAGGATTGCCCCGTCCCTCGAGGGGGAACTTGAAGTCCGCCCGAGGAAGCTTCTTTGGGCTCGGCTTGGACACCCGTAAGGAGTGGTGTGGATCATGCGGGGCCGGACCGCAAGAGCATAAGTCACCTCAACGATGGTTGGGTGGTGCACCTCGGGCGACACAACGATGGTCACCGCGTGCCCGGCGGCGCCCTACCTATGCCTCCATGACCGTGAAGGGATGATGGCGGCGTCGCTGAAGTCACCCGCACACGCTCCATGTCGGCTTGGTGTTGCGGCGACGGTTGGCTAGTGGCGGGTTGGTTGTTGTTGATTGGTGGTGGTGATGGTGGCGGCGGTGGCGGTGGAGTGGTGGTGAGATCGGGGAACACCAGCCGGCTATGGATCTTTGCTAGGCGGGAAAGCAAGCCAACCACGAAGGTCGGCGGAGATTTGCACACGGCGGGTGCGGGCAAGTCTTGGATGTGTGGGTGACACCGCTGCACCGGATGCAATGGATGGGTTCTGCACCGGGCGATTTGATGGTCGAATCGAAGAGCGATAAAGCAACGGCCGACCAAGCGCTTTTATAGTCATCATGGTCGGGGCTTGGGGGTCGCCGGAGTGTGGCGCCTTGGCTTCTCTGCGGTGGTGTCTTGCGTCGGTGATCCTTCCGCCACCAGCGCTTCTTTTGTAAACTTGCCACTTTGGTGAAAGTGGATCTGCGGCTTGTGCATTGATGTGGTGACTCACCCGCTCCCGAATCGTGGTAGGCTCGAGTAAATTTCTTTCCCCTTACGGTTGGGCGACGGCTTTGTGGTGACCCAGTCGGCGGCGGCGGCCGTTGTTGCCACACACGCCTTCGCCGGCCGGCGAGCTTTCTCATAGCGCCCGCCATCAAAAGGCGACGTGGGACGGCCCAGCGCCCGGTCGAGGCCTTGGATGCTCCCAAGTTGGGGCACGCGGCGCGTCCATCCTCGAACACCTTCTCAAATTCCAGCGTCGGTTGCAAGGCATGCACGCTTCCACGAGCAACACTTCTCCCTCTTCAACGGCCACAACATCAATGCAAGAGATGGCTTCGATGGCCCGGATTCGTAGTAACTATGAAGGATTTGGTGCCGCTAGCGGATCCGCGTGCCCCCTTGCTCGGTTCGAGGCACAACTTCGCCCCTCGGCTTCCTTGGCGGTCGTTGCAACAACAACATCAATGGCGGCGAGTAGAGTGGGGCGGGGGGTAGTAGTGGCGCCGGTGACAGATCCGCACGCGCCGCATCCGGATCCGATGATGCTTCCACCTCCTCGGCTTCCATGGCGCTGCGTCGTCTTCAATGTCGATCTCGTCGTCAAAAATCGCCCCCCTGGTCGACTTGCTCCTCCTCCTCCACCTCCGCCACCACGTCCGAGTGGGGGAGGCGCGCGGGAGGCGGAGGGGGCTGGGATGGGGTTGCGGTAGGGGTGGAGGATGGGGTGGGGGTGGTCTCCGGCAGGGCCGTGGTGGCCGCCGCCGGGGTGGGGAAGGGGGCTCTTGCTCACCTTGGCGCTTGCTCATTTCGAAAACTAGGAGATGCGGGATAAATAATACCTAACTCTATTTTTATTTTCAGTTCAATGCAAAGCTGCTTTAAACTTCAGTATCAGTTTGCAATAGGATCTGTGGATTTCTTCTTATGGTTGATATCATTTTGAGATAGATCGTCATCCAGTTTCTTGATCTATTTTGGTGGGTGATTGATATCAGTCTTCGACAATTTCCTTTTTTTAGGACAGTTTTGCGATGAATGAAAATAATGGTTGCAGTTTTGTTTTTTGAGGGAAAAAAATAATGGTTTCCTCTAGCAAGTGTTGCTTGGCAACCTACCGCAAATTGTTGCCTGGTTCAGGAGGCCACGAACAAACCTAAAAAAAAAAAAAAAAAGATTATTTGTTTATTGTTAATTTGGATTTGGTCATCCTTTTAACGAAATTCAGCTGTATATGGATATTCATGTAATAAACTGGTTGATTTAACATTTGATTTGGGCACAACTGCACAGAGGGCCTTTTACTGAGCGCTAGAGCTTCTATCGAGAGCCGCTCTCGGAGGAACAAAAGCCTCTCTCAGTAGATGTTGAGTTCACCGCAAAGCTCCGTCCTCGGTAGCGTTGATGCCCCCATCGTCTGGCAGCGGGCTAACGCCCCTATGCCGTCAAGCGTACCGAGACCGGGGTTAGGCGCTCGATGGGTTGTGCTCACTCTACTTAGAGCCAACATCCCCTACCCTTGGTGAAGATTGTTTGCCGAGAGTGTTTCTTTTCGGCTGCCGATAAATTGACCAAATTATTTTTGGTTTCTGTTTTTTCATTCCACCTACGCCGTCAACTCTACCGAGAGCGGGGCTAGGCGCTGTAAATTATGGTCCCTCTACCGAGATCCACATCACCGGTCCTTGGTGAAGATTGTTTGCCGAATGCCCTTCTTCCGGCTCTCGAAAAATTGACCATATTTTTTTTGGTTTCTTTTTTTTCGTTCCACCTTGACAAACATAATTTAAAACAAGATCAGATATATAAAACAAGTAACATAATATGTGGGCTTAAACATGCTATAATTTAATTTTATGATCTTTTCTTTACTTGCCAACTCAGTGCGCCACATCGTATTTTCATCGTACGTGGCAACGATTCTAGAACTTGTGGCGTAGAAACAGAAGTCATAAACCTTAGTGACATCAAAACAAAAATCATAGATTTATGACATGAACCTATAAACAACACAGAACATGGTTCATGGCACATGGTTTGTGACTCAAGCTTTTTCGACATATGAGTGTCACAAATGCTAATATATGTGACATAAATTCAATTTATTATGACATAGATTAATTGACACAGAACCTCACATATCTTGTCATTTAGTGTGAGGATGTGGTGGATGGGATCTCCTTCAAAGCTTGGGTATTAGTGCTGCCATAGAGTCGTGTAGGATCAAGGATACTGACTGAAGATGTCGAATAGGAAGTTTCAACTAAATCACTAGGGAAATTTAATTAGTTACATATGGGAGTCCTAAAATCTACTATTGTCAAGATAGGTAAAGGTCGTTTGCAACCAAGGATCACAAGCAGCAATTCAATCTCTAGGAAAGTAAAGAGCTCAAATTGAATCGCAAGAAAGCAACTTGTTAACAAAATGCGACCTATCGTTATGATTTTATCCCATGCATGGTCACTACACCACAACACTTAATCAGAATCGATCGCGATTCTTAAAACTTTTAATTAGCGTTGGACGGTGGGTCGCTAAAAGTTTGTCTCGACTGCCAGTTGCTAAAACTGAATACAGCGTTGGATTGTCCGTTGCTAAAATTATTTTACTTTTTACGTTGGAGGGTCCGTCGCTATATATGAGTAAGAGAGTCAGATCGTGCGTCGCTAAACAAATTTTCCCATGGGCCGATCTATTTGGGCCCTGCCCACGGTAATTTTGGTCCAAAATGACCTAAACCCTAGCCCAAAACCAATACACAGCCATACCGGCACTGCTCTCTCAACATTCACACGCGCGCCGCCTCAAGTTCTTCGTTCCATCCACGCACCCGTCGGTCGCCTGCCACACTGCCCCCTCCCTCGCCGGCTACCTGCCACGCCGCTCGCCCCCGTCGGCTGCCTGCCGCGCCACCCCCCTTCCCCGCCGTTCAGTTCTCGCAGTTGGCGGACGAGCAGCACGGCGAGGCTGCAGCGGCGACGAGCTTGTCCCAGCCCCCGGAGACTGTGCGTCCTTCTTCAACCCCAGAGACGGCGGCGCAGGTCAGGCAAGGTGCACGAGTTCATAGCCGCTGGCCAGAACCATAGCTGCCGGCCGATGGGGTGGCCACCCTTCTTCTCCCCTCTCCGGATCGACGGCGGGGTGGTCGTCCTGCCTTCTCCCTTGACCGGATCTACTATGGGATGGCCGTCCTTATTCTCCTCTAGCTGGATGCACGACATGCCTGCCCCGAAATCAAAGTAAGGATACTACATCGATACTCGCTGGATCTTGAATCTATTTTCTAGGCTCTGTATCCAGTCTGCTCCGCCATCTTCCTGTAGATTGGAAGTGAAGGCACATTTCTGCAGGGCACTCACCACCCTCTCAAATCTCAATCTTGTACTTCAGATCAATTGGCTCCGTGGTGAGGGGCAGGGGTTCGGCAGTTAAATCTGATGGACGAAGCTATCCTGAGCATTCACATCTACCCAAAGCACCCCAAGCACGTATCTTCTCCACCTTGTTTCTATGTATGTATATTTGAATCGACTTATGAAATTTAGTGTACCAATTCTATTCAAGCCTAGATGTATTGTATTTTTCTGTCAGAGATGCAGGGAACAGATCCCTGAACTAAATATATTTGACAAGCTGTGCTAGGAAGTGTTTACAGGTATTTGTTTCTTGTTGATGTGCCCAAAAGGTCAAAAAAAAAATCAGTGGGTTCTCTTACTTTTTATGCAATTTTTATTGCCTAGATTTATTAAATTTCAGATCAATAGCTGGATTGGTTATATGCCATCTGCTTGCAATATCAATTGTTTATTGCCTAGCTTTATTAAATTTGAGATAAATAGCTGGATTGGTCATCATATACCATCTGCTTGCAGTATCAATTGTTACTATGTCGTGAACATATCAAAACCTTGTTTTACCAAACTTGTGAGTACTATTTCCTTACCGTTTTCTTTTAAAGGAATATAACTTGATGTTCCACTAGTACTTTTCATGAATCACTAGGCTTGTAATTTTGTCCCATGGCAAGATTGCAGCCCAATTCCACAGCGCAGTTCGCCAGTTCCTCTTCTGTATGCTGCGCATGGTCCATCCTTTCTCCCTTCCTCAATAAATTCCTAGAAGCATTGCAGGAACCGTGTGCATTTGATTCAGCTTGTTTGGAACTCTCTAACCCAATATAACTCTGCAAGATTAAATTGGGGTATTATTTGTTTATGGTAACTGTTAGGCCGAAACTTTAAATATGAGTTGTTGTCTCTTACAGACAGCCCTGCGTAGTGAATCTTGATTATTTGATTCCACAACAGCTCTGCCAGGAGGAACATTTAGGTGACGGAGACGGGTCCCCAGGTTACATCTTGCATTGCTGTTAAACATAGGAGTGTGCCCCGGTGAGACACTTGTGTGCCCATGAGGGATAATTCTACTGCAAGGATGTTGGCCACTCTCCTATCAATATGCTCGTACAGAACTGGCTGCTACTTTGAGCACATAGCAAATGTAAGCATGATTTACTTACTATAGATAGCTGAACAATAGCTGTGCACTAGTAATAAGTTAAAATTTTCTTTGGTTATCTTTCTGTTTAGTAAGCAAAGGAATCACAACTTAGTCAAAAATATGCATGTGACTTTGTGCATTGAACATCACTAGTATTTACATTTGGTCTGACATCACTGATACCTTTCTCAATTATTTTTATTATCTGATTTGATAAAAGACTAAATTTGGACAGTAATTAGATGCATGAATTTGGACGGTAATTTTTTTGAGCTTATTTGGCACTGATTGATGCAGACCGTTAATCATCGATCAGATGTGCGAGTGGGGCAAATGATGTCTCCAATAGTGTTGAGATGATTCAGGTGCCCAAAGAAAATATGAGGACTATTATGTGGTAACTGGTGAGTGCTGCATGGTCTGATATAACTAGTGAACTGCAACCACTAAATTGGCTTTCTTAGTTTTGTTTATCCATAATACATCTATGGAAGCAGAAATTATGCCAGTAGACTGTTATGCATATATGAAAGCAGAAATTATGCTTTTAATTGTTCTTGCATTTTTCAACACTGATCCTGCTAGAAAGCAACTAGTGCCAAGCTGCTTTCTGATGTACTCATGGGGATAAAATCTGAACATATATCTTGGAACTTAAATGAGCTTCCATTTATGCAATTCTTAGTTGGAAGAGATAGACTTGTTTGAAGTAATAAACTGAGCTCAGGCAAGCTTATATTGAAAGCTTAAGGATAGTTCAATTGCTTTTTTAATTGACATCAGCTTTCATCCTGATTATATATTGCGAGGAGAAGGTCTAAATGTATGTAGAACTGCGTTTATTCATCTCTTTAAGCTCTACTTTCTGCTCTATGTCTGCTGTTAGAAATACATTAATGCAGTGCTTGACTGCTGTTACAAATCCATTCACATGTCTTGGAGTGAGATGATAGTAGAACAATTTTGTAGCTTCTTTTATTACAGGCCACATTGATTCCTGCACATTCTTGTCTCATTTTTACCTGACTGCTCATGTAGCTCAGCCATAAAAAAAGTTTGCATCATGACTTTATAGTTGGGTCTCTTTATTTCAGTAACTTGGTGCAGCAGTCATTCATATAAAGTTCAAGTATTATTCCCTCAACCATTGTCACTTTCTGCAACCTAAATTTAGCCCTTGTCATTAATCATTACTTGGTTTCTAATCTTGTTTGGACATTTAGCTATATTCTTTTGCTAGTGTGTACAAGATTTGAATCTGTTTGGACAAATCGATGTACTGTCCCAAGTGCAGAGGTTGTGAGTTACAAAACCCATGAGAAGGCTCATGTGTAATAGGGCATGTACCTATCCTATGCAAATTGAAATTACCATGTGTTAGTTAATAGAATGCATATTATTACTTCACAGTATAAGTCTATCCAGGTTTATCTTAAGTCAAAGATTTATAAACATACATATTCATTCTTCCTAGAATTTACCATGTCTGTAGGTGATGGCTTGGACAATTCAGCAAGGTGATTCTTTTGTTGCAGTTTGTGGAGTAAAGAGACAGGGTGATTGCTTTGGAGTACAACCTGGTGGTTCTTGTTTTTTAGACTCCAGCTTGATGGTGCTAGGTTCTATTATTTTTGGATGAAAAACCTGATGGTGCTAGCTTTTGATCAATGTTTGATTGCATTTAGTTGATGGCTTTTGAACAATAGGGAAACAATGTTTGATGCCTGTATGGCTTGTATGTTGGTTTGATGTTAACATGCTACTGACATAATTACATATGTACTCATTTGATATTTGAGAGTATGAATGATGTGGTCATTTGTATATGTCATCCAAAATCTATATAATATAGTTTCAATATTGTATTGGTCCTGTTCTATTTTTTTTTTTGTACCAATTTAGTTGAGCTCGATGGACAGTCAGTTGCTATAAGTTCAATATTGCGATGGATCATCCGTTGCTAAATGCTCTAACTGATTGTCCGTTGCTAAAGTTTTACCATCGAACGGTCCGTGGCTAAAAGAGGGTCCGTGGCTGTATATATTTAACCACGGCTTCATTAGCATCTGTAGAGGTCCGTGGCTATATCTTTTAGCCACGGACTGAAAGTCGCTATACCCCCCTATAGCAACGGACCGAAAGTCGCTGATTAAGGATTGTGGTGTAGTGGGTATTGATGATTCACCGGTCACCAAACAATCGCTCTCCACACCTTGATTCCACTAGAGTTGAGCTTCACTACTCTCTAGTGAGATGAGAACAAATATTTCACAATCAACTCTAGATAATCTCCATGATCATTTTTTATGTGCTCCAAGAACAACAAGCCCCAAATAATCTAAGAGGCAACAACCTCTAGGAGCAACAAGCCAATGATACTTGCTTCAAGACTCCCTAGTGCCACAAAGCTCCATATTTGATGCAATGCCATTCAATGAAGAACTTGGAAGAAAGATAGAAGTGGTCTAGATTAGACTGTTGTTGCACTTGATTCTAATAAATGTCCTCTTTCACAAGCAACTCAATGATGTTGTTTGGTCCTCATGACCTCCCTACGTAGAGAGCTTGACAATCTTGCCGTGCATATTAATTAACCTCATGTGAAGGTGCTTGAAAGAGGTCCTCGAAGATATCTTTAGCCATCCTACTCTTATTTGTAGTGATCTATCTATCCTCGCAAAAAAAATGTGGTGATCTAGATCCCTTCGCTTCTAGTGGTCATCGTATGTTCCATATTGTCATCGACTTAGGGATATGATGAAGACAACTTTCTTTAGCCACGCTTCGGTTATTTTGTTCCCTTCGCTTGTGGTGCCACTTAAAAACCCGTGTTTGCTCGTCGGAATGGAGGTTGGCTTCAAGCTCCAAACTCCGATCGCCGGTGACGAGGACTCCGCCGAGAGGTTGCCTGTGCAAGGACTCACTACACCACAACCCTTAATCAACGACTGACTTAGAGTTGCTATAGGGGGGATACAACGACTTACGGTCCGTTGCTGAAAGTTATAGCAACGGACTTCAGCAGATGCTAATGAAGCCGTGGTTAAATATATACAGCAACGGACCAACATTTAGCAACGGACCGCTCGATGGTAAAACTTTAGCAACGGATAACCAGTTAGAGCTTTTAGCAACGGATGGTCTATCGCAATATTAAACTTTAGCAACTGATGGTCCATCGAGCTCAATTTAATAGGTACAAAAAAAAAATCCAAATATAATTAAATATAGACCACATTCAGAAGCAATATGATATTGAATGACACAAATGGGCACATTACTCATACTCAAATATAGATCATCATCCAAAAGTGATCCAACATTGATCTAAATATAGCACCATCAGGTTCAAGTCTAGAAACCAAAACTCACATAGCATCTAGTTCACCAATGGCTTCCTATCAACAAGACACTACCAACAACCCCATGAGAAGATTCTGCACCAAATCTGCCCCCAACACTTTTCCTACCAACTAGCTACCACCACCTAGCATCTCTGAGATGATCGAGCAGCATCTTGAGAAGATCTCTGAGAAGAACCAGCAACACCATGAGAAGACCTTGGTTGTTGCCTACATTCCTTTAGCTGTCAAGTATTATTAGATATTAGTTAGTACCTGTAGATACTAACCACATATCAAAACAGAGAACAAAATGAAGTGGACATAAATGATTAAATGGCCAAGCAGCCAGCAGTTAACAGAAGAATTTCTCAAGTGTTAGCTTCTATTTGACATGGACATAACTGTACATATCACTAGCTTCTATTCTCAAGTATTTCCCACGTATAGATCACTAGCTGTCTATGCATGAGACTTGAGGATATATGTATGTGCCCAATATTGAAGAATGAAGTAATAATAAATTCACCAATAGAAAGTCAGACTCAAAGAGCACATTCTGGGTGTTCCAAAGTATGGAGGCCTATGGGGCACAACAGAATACAACGCAAATAGTAGAATTGATAAATAGTGGCATATGGGGATTTGATCATATCATTTAGTCATAGAAATACAGAGTGTTTGTTCCAAAGTGAAAAAAAAAATGCAGCAGACATCTGTTGGGTATGGGCGATTAGAATGGTACCCGAATCGAAATCGCTTGCCCATTTTACAAATGATTTATAGAAAGGGGATATTTTTATGACTCCTTTATATATGAAAGTGGCAGTCACTGTAAAGGAAAGATAATCATCAGTGTCACACGCTTCATTTTGAACTTATGGAGGCCTCTGGAATTTGGTTGTAGTCGTAGGAAAAACGGAAACAACATATGAAGAAGTGGCTCAACGTGGGATGAGATAGGTGAGTATAGGAATAAGGGGTAAGTATAGATTATACAGCTAACTGAACTAATAAGAGCTGCAATTATTAAAAAAATGATTAGGCAATGGAATTAAAAACAAACAAACATGCAACTCGATGTACACTTTATCTGCACACACCAAACTGTGCTGTGATGATTAAAAAAGCAGTACATTGCTTCTGTACCTGTAATAAAGAAAACAAAATTCATCCCACCAAAGTGCTGCATCCTGAAAGTGAGGAGCACAAGTGATCCGAGCTGCTGCTGTTGAGATGGATCTGCAGAGAAGGGGGAAGATGAGAGTAGAGCATTGCAATTGACAGAAATGTATAGAGATAAGCATCGTATTTTCTAACTACTGAGGGAACAAACTACCACCTAGATAAGGTATATGACAACCCTCATAGAATTCCCCTTTCAGAAGTAGGAACACATCTAGAATTTTATTGATTGATTGCACAGCTTGGACAGCATAGGTCACATATTCTGGACAGCATAGGTCACTTAAGATAAAACTGGATAGACTTATACTGTGAAGTAATAATATACATTCTATTAACTAACACATGGTAATTTCAATTTGCATAGGATAGGTACATGTCCTATTACACATGAGCCTTCTCATGGGTTTTGTAACTCACAACTCACAGCCATGCTGTATACCAATGACATAATACAAATATATGCATTAAGTTTTCTGGGATACTTAATGAACAATCCAAAAGCATAGATAGCTCACATTCTACCTATATTCTTGTAATATTCTAAATACTTAATGAACAGTCCAGAATAACTCATTTTCAGATAGCTCAGTCTACCTATATTATTATTGTAATAGTTGTTACTTAAGTGCTGAACATGCTGCCTAGTACCACAAGATCTGGAACACAGAAGGTAGCCATCAGGCTGCAACGCTTATTAAGAAATTTAATCTCATGGTCCACTCAATACATTCCAAAGGTACACAAGTCATAAACAAGGGATCTCTAAAGTATGGTTGTGTAGAATGAATGTTTATCTAATAGTGTGAAAAGCATCTATGTTATTCCCTAAACTGAAATTGGTAAAGATGACTGATTGAATCGCCACCACAAATAAAGAAATCAGAGGATTCATCTCCACCTGCATTCCTACAACTACAACTGCATACCAAAGAAAGGATTATAGATGAAGAATATATCATATCAAACATTACACCTGGGGGCAAAGCAGCAGCATGTGCTTAGAAAAAAAGACTGGTGTATGACAGTCTGACTGAAACTAACCTTCGAACTAATTGGCTCATGCTCTCCAGATCAGTAGACAAGCCAATCCCCTCAATGAGATGTTCTCCTGCAAAGTGAAAGTGAAGAAAAAAAAAAACAAAGTTCAGTTCTCTTTTAGAGAAAATAAGAACAATCTCCAAATGTACAAAAACATTATGACTGGCAATGTATACATTTTGACTAATTAGCTGACATGAATGGCAATGTATCATGAATAACTGAGACATTCTTATTCAATGCACAAAGTAAAAACTCACAATACAACAACTGTAGATAGTAGTGAAGTTCAGTTTAGTACAAGAGTTGCGTGCACATGTTTGCTGCTTCTACCAGACAGCCACTAGCTAAGTGATGAACAATCTTTGTAATACTCAGAATTAATGGTGTTTCATCACAGCACTGAATACTTACAGAACTGCCTCTAGCTTTGGCCTGGTCTGCAGATTCGCGAAAAGGGCCCAAATAGATGACTGGAAACATGACAAAGTGGTGCATTGCTAGAGCCTGAAAGCATTTACCCAATAAATTTTGGCTTCCTGTTATCCGACACAAGAGATACACCATAAGCTTTTTTGTATAAGTAACATATTATTACATAAAAAATTTCAGAAAAAGAACAAGCAGGTTAATTAAAATGTGACTGCAGTCATGGGATCAGTCGCTTCCTTTGTCTCTTGCACTGCTGTCAATCTCCACCCGAGCTTCCTTTGTCCCAGATTTACCCAAACACTGTCCTCTACCCCCTAAACCCAAATCTAGTGGCAGGTAAAAGCAAAATAAAGGGGTATTATAAACCCATATCTTTAGTCTGAAAGCACCTAGCATTTCAATTTCAAAAGGGCTTACAGATATGGGCTCTTCTAACCAATTCCACATCCCTCTTCAGTTGCATAAACTGCAACCAAAAGGAACACGATACAGTTCAAAATTCTGAACATCGACGATACCTGACTCTTTGTTGCGTGTTTCTTCTGGCCATTTTTGCGACCCAGCAGCAAGAACAACAGCCATCTCCCGTGTAGCACCACGTCTTGTGCTTCAGTATCCAACCAGTACACGTTACCCCAAAGCTAATCCCAGGCACCATCAGCTCGAACTAAGATTGAATCCAAGGTCAGCAAATCTTGATGCACACAGACAATAAGAGGAAGGAAGGGAGGGGATTCACCTGGATCTGAAGGTGGAGGTTGAATTGGAGGTCCCTTGTGAGCTAGGGCAGGGCGGAGCCCTTGAAGAAGCCGGCGGTGGTCCAAATCCACGCTGTGGATGTAGGCGTGGAAGGCCACTTCCATCGCCAGTGTAGGGGCGGGTCCAGGGGCAGGCGGGCGGGCGGCGTCTAATGCCTTGCCGCCGGATGGGTGTGGGCCTGGCCGCCTGCGAGGACTGGGGTGTGGAGGCCGGCGGGGCAGGCGGCCGGCGGGTGCTCGTGGGCGGATGGAACGGGAGAGAGGCGGCGCGCGTGTGAATGGGTGAACCGGAGCACAAGAGCAGACAAGAGGCGGCTGTGTACTGCGTCTCTTTTTTTTTACCTTAGGGTTTAGAAGGTCTTTTGGGCCAAAATATTCGCCGAAAGGGCCCAATTGGACCGAACCAAAGCAAAATTTGTTTAGCGACGGACCCGCCTCGGACTCGTTATTAATATATAGCGACCGACCCTTCAACGTAAAATCAAAATAATTTTAGCAACGGACAATCCAACGCCGTATTCGGTTTTAGCCACTGTCAGTCTGTGAGAAACAATTAGCAACCGACCGTCCAATGCAAAATAAAACTTTTTTAGCAACTCGCAGTCGATTCTTGATTAAGTGTTGTGGTGTAGTGATCAAGCGTTGTAATTTTTACTTTCTTCAAGGGTGTCTTTGTAAGGCTCGGAATGTAAACTTTATGAATTACATATGAATACAATCCTGGTTTCTCAAAAAAAAAAAAAAAAAAAAAAAAGAAAGAAAGAAAGAAAGAAAGCGGCAAGGTTTCAATATCGGGTGTCTGTGCAAGGTCCCTTTCTCGAGAGGTGAAGGGCGAATCATGGGTATTCAGGTTTTCTTCGCAGGTTTGCAGCCTTGTAGTTACGATGTTGAAAGAGAAATCAAGGAAAAAAAAAACGGGTTGTTGAAATTCTCTTTAGGAATAGATAGCTTTAATTCGAGCAGTTAAAATACATGACGTAAATCTCAAACTACCAACCACACATGAATACTTAATTCACAGAACGAACCACACATGAATGCTTTAGTGTCGAGAACAGCACTAATGCTTTTTAAATCTAAATTTCGATCCAACTCCTTGCTTGAATTTGATGTCATGTTTCCTGGCAAATAATCTACACCATCCAAGCCTTGTTTCAATGTTACCGTGTCTACCTCAATCCATATGTGTGGGGTGGAATTTAGTTAAGTCCACCTCAACACGCTGCATTATGACCTCTATTTGGATGCGGATGTATTCATTTCAATCTACATGTGTTTGTCAATCTATTCTAACATATGTGGATTGAGATGGATACACATGCATCCAAACAAAGTTTATATATGTATTGGGTCTATAAAAATGTATTAATGCAATACTGATTACATTTAAATTGTGGAAATTGAATTCCTATGAAAGGCTTTGCATCTTTAGCTTAACACTATCGTTTTAGTGGAGCTAACCTAGCCGTGTTACACTTGCGCCTAGATTTTAGTTAACATCGTAAAAAAGCCCAATAATGTTTTAATGCATGTCTAAGAATCTTCTGCAAACTCATATATAAATCCTCATTTAAAGAGCCACTTAAATGAAAAAAAAACACTTTATATGTATTTCCATACCATCCAACAATTCCTCTATATCTTATGCACACTCTAAGGAGCTAGTTGCCTTATTCATATTTGACTTGTGAGAAATCAGAATTAGAAAATAGCAACATTTAGATATCAATTTTTAACAACGGCTAGTGGTAGGGGCTTTTCTTTAACCAAAATCTTTATTTTTATCAATATTGGAAGCATACAAAGAGACTTTTTTTTAGAATTACAAAGAGTCTCTTGAAGTTGCTTTTAGATCACACAAGTGAAAAATGGTCTAAATTTAGTACTAAATCCATTCCAAATTGTAGTTCGTTTGCCTTTTTCAACCTTAACTTTGACCACTCATCTTATTCAAAATTTTGTATAAAATATCACTTCTTTTGTTGTGGTTTGCATTATTAACAAATGGTCTTTAGAAATGACTTAAATTTGACTATTTTTGTGCAAATTTTTTAAATAAGACTAGTGGTCAAACTTTATAAGGTCAAAAAAGTTAAACGAACTATAACTTGAAACGGAGGGAGTATTATAATAGCTATTTTATACCATATGATCGAGCAATTAACAACTATACCAAGTAATCATTTTTTTAGAATTACATACCAAGTGATCGTTTGAGGCCACGTATATTATTATAGTACACCAAGCAAGGCTGTGTATTATTATCTATCATATGCCTAGCTAATCATCACTGTCGAATCGAAAAAAAAAAAAAAAAAAGCTAATCATCACTGTCAACAAATATCAATATCAACACAACTAAGCACACACATCGGGCGTGTTTGGATCTAACTTGGTTAGAGATAGTAGCATTTTCTAACTCTAACTCTAACTCAAGAATCCTAACCCACGGGCAGTTTGGATGACACGGTTAAGCGGGGTTAAAACGACGATTCTTATTTGGCGCACGTGCACTGCTTTAATTTCTGGCGCACGCATACTCTGTGTCTAAGATGTCCTTCGTCCTTTCCTTTTTTGTTTTTTTTCCTTATCCTGTCCGGAGCCTGATTCAAACAGTGCGACACACCAAATCCACACGACCGTTCCCCTTTCTCCTCCCTCAACGCGCTGTTGCAAATCCCTCGTCTGACCGGCGATTTGGCTGACGGCGGCCGTTTTCCCCGGGCTCAACGCGCTGGCGCGGCTCTGCTCGTTGCGGTTGCGGGCTTCCTCCGAGGAGCGACGCTGTGGAGGCCGGCCGTCGTCGACGCGGGGTGCGGTGCTTTCTTCGTCGCAGGCGTTGTCGATTCCGACGAGGTATCCCCCGCTTCGCCTCCTCGGGTTCTCGCCCAGCCGCGGCGCTATCCTCAGTGTTGCGTACCGGAGCTGCTGTACAAGTGCCTATCTCTTTCGATTTGGTTACGATTTTCTCCTTTTTTAGTCCCGATTGAAGTCAGTTGCGGATTTCAATTTGAGCCGGTTTCATTTTGCAGCGGGTGCGGATTCGTTTTTTGAGTCGGCATCGAAGAATCGTTGCGGGAGAATCGAGGAGGCCTCGACGGATCTGAGACACCAGGACCGGTCGTCGTCGCCGGGGGTGGGCTCGTTGTGGGGCGGATTCGTCGCCGTGCCGCCTCGATTTGGTGCGGATTCATCGGCGCGACCATGATTCGAGGCAGAGTGGGGGCGAATTTGAGTGTGCTGATGGCTGAGCAGCGAGGGGCCTCCGGCGAGTTCGTCGCTCGTCTAGACCCTGCGACTACCGCGAGGACGTCGACCTCGTCACCGGCGACGGACTCCAACAACTCCAGCCCCTACATGTACTTGCCGGTGCCGCCACCTTGTCCGCCTGCCATTGTCTACTCTTTGCTCTACTCTCGCTGGGCTCGCATGTGTGTCGTACATCATCCATTGGTGGTCATCGTTGTGCTGCAGGAGGTGATGCATTCGTGATTCGAGCTGCTGTGCTTCTACGAATCCTGGCTCCCCGCTGTGGAGGCGTCGATTTGGTGTTTTTCCTGCGTCACCGGGGTGTCACCGTCGCCGTGAAGACGCCGATTTCGTCGTCTGCGCCTCCAGCATTACCGTTTCCTACAGGTTCGTGTAGCCCCTGGATTTCGTTTTGCAGGAGATTTTCATGACCTGTTGTTGGACACACCTACTTTTAGGCTTAGTCTTCTCAAAGTTTTTGTGGATGCATAGACGAGAACAGTTTCAACAAGTTGAGAAAGCAGTAACTCATTTGTAGCAACAATAGGAGAGATACAAGCTGGGGATTGGTTTCTGAATGTAGTATATAAGCATAAGCACTGTTTTAATAGTTACAAATTAATTTTGTTACAAATAATCTGGCAACAGATCTACCAGACTGCATTCAGAAGTAAAATTCAGATTGGTTATTAGACGTTCCGGGATAAAGTTAAAGTCCACTTATTATCAGCGTCAATACCATGTCTCTTTTTTGTTGATCTAGCCGTTGTATTTTAGGACCTTTTTTCTTGTGTAGCTTGGGGTGCGCCATGGTATATCTAGTCTCCATCTCGGACTGTAACCCATGACCTTGTAGGTCTATATCAAATTCTGCTGCTCTTTTTTTTTTTTTGAGAAATCAAGTTCTTGGCCAAGTTGATGGTGCTGCTCTTCTTGGCCAAGTTGGAGAAGTTGATTTGGCACTGAGAGTTTCTTTTTCGATAGTTTCCACTGCAGATATGTTTCTTATTAACACCTTAGTGAACATATGTATCTGTTTATATAATTAGTTGCCCGACCCAACACTATTGAGTTGTTAATAAACGTATGCGAAGTGAGAAGGCGTCTATTTCCTAGAGATAACCTGAATGTGTTCTTGCTGAGCTACTTCTTGGCCAAGTTGAACAAATGCAGTGACCTGTCAGCCACAGATTACATAGTTTTGTAAAGTTGAATTTTGTCGATGCCTAAGCAGTGAACCACATTTATCAGGATATTGATAAACCACATTTATCTTCCAAACATAACTCAACTCGCACTTATTTAGAGCGTATTCCAGATTGCCTGAGCATTATGTATACCACTTTCTGACTTATTAGACAGACCAGGATATTGATATGCTTTCATCAGCCTACCAATTGTACAATAAGGCTACTGTTTTCTTTCAGTTTAAAACACTGAATCTCTGTAACCCACTGTAATTTAATTTCGCTAAACAGGGCATTATGATAATTTATCTTTCTTTCACATATGCAGATTATTTAACAGAGCATGGATCCCTGAACGCCTGCTCAAGACAAAACTCAGTGAATGGTCCCATCTCAGTTGTAAGTGCATTATCACAAATAAAGTCTTCTTTACCATGTTTCCTCCTCCCAAATCATTACCCTTTTCCCGTGCATGACCCACCAAACATTTACATTATTAACTCACTGTACCTGTTAAAAAAAGGACCTGCAGATCCTCTTTCAATCATTCACTAATTACATCAACAATATTGTTCTGTGCACATATCAGTGAGCCTTGGCCATTGTGAATATTGAACACTTCTACATTCTGAATCACCTTATCTAATATGCACATCCATTTATGTCATTGCTTTATTTGTTCTTATGGTTCCCTTATTCCTCACAGTAATAAATCACGTGCCCTTCACATTTCCATTTGATCAGTTCTTATGATACGTCATTACTCATATAAACTACCATTTATCCCTACTTTTGATTTATTTACAAACAATCTCAAATTTGAAAGACATTACAAATTAACCCCGATTGGTAGTTTTGTCAACCACCTTTTGTCACCCACACCTATATTTTATTGCATAGTAGTGCCTCCTTTGAAAACCTTGTTTGTTGCTATTGTCAGTCAAAGTCAATAGGTTTGTATTGGAAAATCCAGTTTTAATTTCGTTAATAGAGTTATTTTTGTTGTCTATTAAGGTCAGAAGTCTCATTTGTATTATCGACTAAGATTTACCTTTTGCCCGACAGCTACGATGGCAAAACTAAAGCATTTGTTGCACACTTATATTATCGACTCACATTCACCTTATTTATCTGCACATTCAGTTACTTAATTTCTGTCGTTTCACTATATGGTCTGTTGCAACTTCTCTGTTCTAATTAGCTTATCTGATTGTCTTATTTCAGATTGAGATGAAGTGTTCAGATCTGTCGCTTCATTTGTTGTTAGAAGATGACAAGGTTCAACAAGTATGAATTCAGGGTAATCCTATTGATATTATTTTTTTCTTGTTGCTATAATTCACTTTTAGAAATGAACTTGGAGTTGCTAGTTGGATTGTCGGATGGAATAAATCATCGCTTATTTCAACATTGTCACTACTCACTAGAATTTTAATGGAAAAAGATTTTCATGGCTGCATGTGTCATTGTGTGAACCATGAGAATCCATTAAAAATTGGTGTCAAATATATTTTTCTAATGTATACATGTGAACCCTGTAACAGTGCTTTTTCAGGGGGCTTATGGGGTGTGGGCTTCCTGCAGCTGAGGCAGAGGGTCAGGGGCATATGGAGTGTGGGCTTTATCCTGTAATTGAATGTATGTAGATTCTTTTTGAAGAGGATATGTTGTTGAATATTCTCCCGATCATAGTGTGCATTATTTTGAGTCCCCGTTCTGAGTCATGTTCTCATCAGTTAGTTGAGAATGAACTCTTTGATTATGGATATGATAATTTTGTGACTCCCTTTGAGCATGGGCGGATCATAACTTGTTCACCATAGGATCAAATAACTTAGTAGTCTCGAATTAAGTATCAAGATATGGTTGTATGCCATCAGGTCCACGGTTGTGGGAGGGTGCCAAGGTGTTTTACTGCTGATGGGATTGCTATCAAATTGGTCCATTATATTTTTCTTAAGTGGACTGTCTAGTTCGTTTCAAAAAGTTACAGAGTGCCTTTTGTTTTGGGAAAGTAGGCTAAATTGAAATGTAGGCAGATGTTGGGATTCCCTTGCTGAACTTGGCAAATTCGGTTGGTCATTTGTTGGCTCCAAAAATAATTGATTACTCGATCCCCCCCCCCCAATTAATGATTTTATACTAGGATTCTCGGAATGTAGGTTCTAGGGCGACTGGGCCGGGTTAAGTGTCTCCGCCTGGCCTTGCTCAGGAGAAGGATCCTAAGTTTTAGGACTGGACTATTGCATTAATTATACTTGGACTGAGTGTCTATTACACATCAGAATAATTTCACCCTCTGCTAGTCTGCTTTCTTGAGTGAGTCGTGCTTAGACAAAGTTGACAATGGTACCCACATGGCTCGAGAAGAAATCTTTCCTACCGAGATCTTCAAGCTGTTTCTGTCGTGATACAACTAGAAAGTGTGATTAATGGTAGCTTCCATCTTTTGCAGGTGTTTTTACTGAAGGGGAGATTCATATTTGGTCCTGATGCGAGATCCTTGTTTGTCACCATGTTCCTTATTGTCGCACCGGTATCAATCTTCTGTGCGTTCGTTGCCTAGGAATTGATGGATAGGTTCTCTTATGGTCTGGGATTGCCGGTTATGATTGCAGCAGTTCTATTCACAGCATATGTGAGTATGGTTCTTAGCCTTTTTCAAAATCACCACACTCATTTATTTCCTGAGCTGTGCGGTACAGGTACTGCTGCTTAATATATATGCAGTTATTGGAACAGTACGAGTCTTTAACAAACCTGACAGCTTCAGTTTTTCAAACGATGCTTGTTTTCTGAATCTATACCCCCTAGATGATACACTGCTTAAGAACTGTTATTTAATTGTTCATAACTGTATGGGACTGTGATATTCTGCTTTTATCATGTGTCATGTGTTAACTGGCAAAGTGATCCCTAATTATACAATGTAACTTAGTTCTGGATGTCATCAAAGGGGAATTATTATTAGTTACTACACTATTGTGTTTATTGTTCAGGGAGAGAGCCTATTTACTTGGCCTGATTTTCCTGTTGTTTTTCAATATTGACTGCAATTTTTCTGTATCTTTTTTTTGTAAAGCCGTTCCATGCACTTATAGTGCTTGCTTCTAGTTTGCTTGAAGCTATGAATCTTGAAAGTATATCTTCCTAGACATATGTCAGAAACTTAAAAAATAAATTACACTAAATAAATTAGGATAGCCATAAGATAACTGTAAATTACATGTATGAGACCTGTACTGTCGACATTGTGCAGCTTCTCCTTCAAGTTCTTCTTGTATTGATCATCATCGTCCTCCAAGTTTGTCCTCATGTCAATCTGATGAACAAAGACATGTACAGGGTATGAAAATCTCACTTCTGCCACCAAGGCCAGTTTCACAATTATGTACCTAAATGATCACTGAACATATGTAACTTAAAAAACTAACTATCTCTACAATGAATTTAATTCATCAGAGCTCATGGAGCCTTTACTGTTTGTCGTGCTGTCTGAATGTCTAAATGTCTATCTGTAACTGAATGTTCTGAATGTCTGAATGTAACAATCTACACATGAGAAAGTGTAGATTGTTCTGAATGTCTGAATGTCTGTCTGTAACTGAAACAACTCTGAAACCATGGCTGTGTTCAGGTCTGCTGAGGCAGCCGAAATGGGGGTCACCTGAGGGACTTGCACAAGGCCATCAAGCAAGGCGAGCCGGCATTGGTCTCCGGCGACCCCACCATCCAGTCCATCGGGAACTACGAGAAGGTCTGCCAAATTCTATCCAAAAATGAGTTGAATCAGACTAGTTGCTCATGGAGTTGTTGATTTTTCACTTCATTCAGGCGTACATGTTCAAGTCGAGCAGCGGCGCCTGCGTGGCGTTCCTGTCCAACTACCACACCAACGCGGTGGCGCGGGTGGTGTTCAACGGGCGGTGCTACGACCTCCCGGCGTGGTTCATCAGTGTGCTTCCCGACTCAAGACCGCCGTGTTCAACACGGGCGACGGTGAGCGAGCCGTTGGCGCCGGTGAGGATGACCCCGTGGGCGGCTTCGTGGCAGTCGTACAGCGAGGCCACCAACGCCCTGGACGACCGCAAGATTCACCAAGGACAGCCTGGTGGATCAGCTCAGCATGACGTGGGACAAGTCAGACTACCTGTGGTACACCACCTAGTGAATGATGATTCATTGACATCCCTGAACTGAGCCTTGCATCCTCTACTTCTCCCTGTCTTTGATCTCTGAATGTTTCAATGCAGCATGAACATCAACTCGAACGAGCAGTTCTTGAAGTCCAGACAGTGTCCGCAGCTGACCATAAAACTCTGCTGGTCACGCCCTGCAGGTGATGTCCATATAGTTTTTTTTTTTTTAAGCTTTAAGTTAAGTGCATGCAAACCATGCCAACCTTTTTGTTTGATAGTTAGTACCCATCAGTTTTTCTAATATTACCAGTACGCTGTTTGATGATGCTATATTGCAAAAGTCTTGAACCTAATAGTATAAAGTTCTGGATATTGTAATTTTTAGTTGAATTTTTGCTTTCAGATTTGATTCTTTCAATTAGGGAATTTTTTAAAAAACGCTGTCATAATTTTTTTATCTACATGTATGAAGTTTTTTTTGTACTAAAGTTATGCTTGACATAACTAATACTTCACCTTTGTGAACAGGCTTGGTCATTTTTTTGAGTCCGCATATTTCACAGCAGTGGTTAGGTTGAGCATGGGCTGTTTGCTTTCTACTTCTCTCTGATTTGTACTCTTCCAGGTGAGGTATCTATCTCTGAAGCCATTTTTTTTCACTTTTCTTTTGCGTGAATTGGACTATTTTATTTCATTTGAAAAGGAACATAATGCCTTTTGTTCTGGGCAAGGATGCTACATTATAACTAATGAGCATTTTTTCTGGATCTAGTGTGTGGCTACTTTTACTTGATCGTATGTATTTTAAATCTGCTTTCCTCATTAGCCATCAGGATATATATATGCCCGCAACTCTAGTGATGAAACACACATAAGCATTATATTTAGTTTACAATGATTCTTTGCATTATTCAATCATCACATCTTAAGATATCTTTTTTTTTCCTACACGTTTGATCTAGCATAGCATTACAAGTTTGTAATCTCATAGTTGAAAGTACATAAATTCTGAGCGTAAAGTTTTCAACCTAGCAGTGTGAAGTTTACAATGCGATAGTTTGAGGATTGAACCTAGCTGTACAAAGTTAATAAGGTCATCGGTCAACATTTTTATTAATTCTGAGTGCAAAGTGTTTACACTATCAATAGAAAGTTTATTATAATGTGATAGTTCAAAATTTACCACTTCTGCATGTAAAGTTTTTGATCTAGCAGTACAAAGTTCATAATCTGATAGTTCAAAGTTTCGAACATAAAAGTACAAAGTTTGTAATGTCATAATTCAAAGTTTATAAATTCTGAGTGTAAAGTTTTGAACTAGTAGTACAAAGTTTGTAATGTGATACTTCAAAGTTTTATAAATTCTTAAGTGTAAAGTTTATAAATGTGCTAGTTTAAACTTTATAACCTACCGGTAGAAAGTTTATAATATGCTAGTTCAAAATCTATTAATTCTGAGTGTAAAGTTTTGAACGTAGCACTATAAAGTTTGTAATGTAATAGTTGAAAGTTGTATAAGTTTTGAATGTAAAGTTTTCAACTTATCAATTCAAAGTTTATAATGTGATAGTTCAAAGTTTCTAACCTACCATTACAAAGTTTGCAATCTGTTAGTTCAAAGTTTTACAAATTCTAGAGTACAAAGTTTGTAGTGTCTTTTGTGTGTGTCTCTGTGTGTGTGTCTCTATTAGACATGTCATCAAATTAGATGGTGGCTGCATTTGTTGCTCTTGTTGAGGTTTGTTCACGCAGCTTTACCCAAAATCGAAAAAAATAACGCAGCTTTACCCAAAATTGAAAAAATAAGTGTGCCATAATTACTAGTGGTCTAAAAAGCAGTTTGTTATCCCTTTCAGTCATTTGGGACCATTATTGTTGTGGCAAGATATGCGAGAGCGACTATGATACCTCCTTCAATTCTTGGTCGTGGCATTGGTTTGCAGGTACAAGCTTGATCTCGTCAACAAGAATCATCATTTTGTTTCTTTTGCCTCGTGGCCAGAATATGGTCAAATCGTTTGCAATTGCGCAGGGCATCAGTACTTTACTGGGTGCATTTTTGGGGACAACTAATGGAACTGCAGTGTCAGTGTAAGTGTAGTGTAGCTATCTAGCGAAGGTAGCACCGATTACTTGGTACTGCTTTTCTCTAATCATTTGTTTTGATATTTACAATGAGAATTTTGGTTTTTTTTTCTTGCTATGACACATGTTGGAAGCTGTAGAGTAGTCCAGATATCAAAAAAATCATTACAAAGTTTATGGGTGTAAATTAGAACTCCAAAAATCATGGGTGTTGATTTTATGGGTGTAAATTTATAAACTAACAAGTACAAAGTTTATAATTTAATAGTTCAAAGTTTTAAAAGCGTAGTATTAAGTTTATAATTTTATCGGTGTAAATTTATAAACTAACGAGTACAAAGTTTATTATTTAATAGTTTAAAGTTTTAGAACCTACCAGTACAAAGTTTATAACCTAATAGTTTAAAGTTTTTAAATTTCGGGTGTAAACTTATAAACCTATGATTATAAAGTTTATAATTTAGTAGTTCAAAGTTTTAGAACCATAGTATAAAAGTTTATGATTTGATAGTTGAAAGTTTTAATAAATTCTGGGTCAATTTGTAAACCAACAAGTAGAAAGTTTATAATATAATAGTTCAAAGTTTTTAGACCTTTTCATGCAAGTGCTTCAATACTTTACACTCGAATTTATAAAACTTTGAACTATTTTGATGTGCTGTTGCCATCAAACTTATTTTGATTGCTTCACATTGATATCGAATTATGAGTAGCTTATCCTGCCATTAGATTCCAACTCATACCTTTTTCAGTTTTTCCTTTTTAGGGTATCCAACGGAACCCACACTACTGATGAGAAGTTCATTCAAAAGGTACAAATTTTGTTTAGCTTTCAATGACACATAGTAATAAGCTCTTCAAATATTCATTCATGACATAGTAACAAGTTCATCCAAAAGCAGTACTAAGGTTTTAACCTCTGGATTTCATTGTTGTATGTAGTAGGCTTATTTTTTTTCCTGAATGTCTATGATAGGTTTCTGCATATATATTCTTATTATTAGTTTATATTTTAATAATGAAATTTCATTTTTTCAGGAATATTAGTGGCTCGGGAATATTCACTAGTTTTCAAGTGTGACAACAGAAGCAACATTTACCTTTTTATTTTATCTTTTTTTTTTTTTTTTACTTGGAAATTAAAATATGTCACAAATAAATTGTATTTGATTTTTCTCCTTTTTTTCATAGTAGCACTATTTAGTTTTTTTCACGTACTATAAGTATTTTTTATGCACATAAGATATATGTTTTGTTTTTAAAAAATGTACTTTCACTTCTATATGGATTTGAAACCATCCCCGCCCTTTACTTCTCCCACAAATCCCATGTCCCTAAAGAGAAAATTTTAGTTTGTAGAGAAAAAAATCTGGCCCAAAAGGTTGACAGGAGAAACTAGAAACAAAGACGGACCTGAAAAAATTGGCCCATTGATTGAGAAAGCCCAGAATCGAGAAAAGACATGGATGTGTGGTGTGCGCCACTTCGTCTACTTGCGCGCGTGCGTCGCTATCGTTTGTAGCGCGCGCGCGGGTCGCGTTTGTAGCGCGCGTGCCCGCGTAGCGAAGCCCAAAGCACTTTTCCAATCACTTTTCAAGTTTAGTGCCTTTTGGGTTGGCGGGCCCTACCAAAAGAACTCCAAATATCACCCCTCGAGAGGTTATTTCTTTTTTGGTGGGTTAGAGCCAAAATAACCCAATCTAACCCATATATTTGGATGTTTTTTGTTATTTGGGCAAAAAATAACCCAATCTAACTCTAACCTACATCCAAACAGGGCCATCAACTCGCAACTCGCAAAGGACAGAAAGAAAAAGGCAAAAAGAGAAAAGAATGCCAAGCTACCACCACCCGAAATCAAATACCACCTGCCACCTGTTCTCATCCATGGCAGCATGGCACCGTCCCCTTCCTCCCCCTACCCCTGACACTCATCACTGATCTGGCCCACCACACCACCATCCATCCCTGCCTTCCCCCGACGAGTCGGCAACGGCCATGCCCCCGTCGCCGTCCAGCTCCACAGCCTCCTCTTCAAGCTGCTCCTCCGCCGCCGCCTCTCCTCACTCTCCGTATCCGCCTCCGCCTCCGCCAACGCCAACGCCCCAGCCGCGGCGCCGTTCGGCGTCTCCTCCCGCCCCGCCGACCAGCGCCCCTCGCCGCCCTCCAACCCGTCCTTCTCCCCGCCTCCCCCCCGACGGCGTCGCCACCAAGGACCTCCATCCCGACCCCTCTCCTCCCTCCACATCCGCCTCTTCCTCCCCAACCCCAACCACCACCACCACCACGCCGCCACCGGCAGCACTGTTCCTCATTCCCTCCGCCGGAACTCATTCCCCAGCCCCAGCACCGCGACGCCGCCCCGGGCCAGGAGCTCCTCTCCCGTTCCCGCCGCGCCAGCGCCAGCTTCCACGGCGTCGGCGTCTCGCCCGCGCCGACCGGGGCCCAGGCGCCGCGCGACTACGGCGGGTACCTCCCGACAGCCGGCGCCGCGCGGTCCGCCTCCAGGAGGAAGCTGCCGGTGATCGTGCAGTTCCACGGGGGCGCCTTCGTGACCGGCGCGGCGGACAGCGCCGCCAACGACGCCTTCTGCCGCCGCGTCGCGCGCCTCTGCGACGCCATCGTGGTGGCGGTCGGGTACCGCCTCGCGCCAGAGAGCAGGTACCCCGCGGCGTTCGAGGATGATGGGGTGGCCGTGCTGCGATGGATCGCCAAAGCAGGCCAACCTTGCCGCGTGCGGCCGGACGATGATGGGCAAGGGCACCGGCGCTGACTCGTTCGGTGCCGCGATGGTGGAACCGTGGCTCGCCGCTCACGCTGATCCGTCAAGGTGCGGTTTCGTCTTTCATGGGTTTCTCATCTGTTAATTTTTTTGCCCCCATAATTTTTGGTTGAGAATCGAGCATTCGTTGCAACTTTTGGTAGTTTTTTGCTTGATGCTTTGCGTTTGGTAGCCTGGTTGGTGATGACGTTGACTATGTCCAATAAACGTGTGCATGCAGCTACCTCCTTATGTACTGATGAGTTGCATCTGGTAGCCTTCAACGGGGTGTCATCAATTTCAGGAAATACCTTGTGTTTTGGTGGAGTAATAATGACTTCACTAATCTGCTTGTTCTGAATATGTTTCCTTTACTATACTTGAATGAAGTTTATAGTTGATACGTACAGCACTCTCGGCCAGCCTTGCCCATTTTGTCTGAATTAGTTGAACATGACTCCACTGCATAATAATGTTTTATTCATGCTAGGTTCCAGGGTTTAGACAACTGACAGCTGTAACATGATTGACTCATCTATGATTGAATTTAATGATACAAAATTAATGATCATGACCGAATTAAATTATTCTTTACACTAGTAACGAATTATTTCCAGTTCAGAACCAGACAACCAGTTTGTCTTTGTAAACCTTTGGATTTTAAATTTTCCTCTAATTTGAAAACTTTGTTGTTCTAGATCTATATGCAAGTGAAATCATTGTAGCTAATAACACAGTAGATCAATCACTAAATTCACTCCAATGCACATGTTCAAATGTTTTTCCCATATTAATGCCACTTGGTCTCAGGATCATTGCAGACTGCAAATGCATTTGGGATAATGTGATTTTATCTTGACATTATAACCTAGTTGCTGTTCGTGCAAGATTGCCAATGTGAGTGTTAGCCAGAAGAAAATGGATGCAATAAAGTTGTTGGTGAGCCATCACGTTTTTGAAAATGAGCCTGCTCTTCTAGAGATCAGCAGTGGGAGGAAGGGAATGGGCCCTTACTAGTTACCAGTGGACATGGGATTTGATATGAGAGGAAGGAGATATAGATATATAGGAGTTGCATTTGTCAGAGGAAAGTAGTACATTGGTGCTAGACAACAGAGGGGGAAGAAAGGGGATGTAGGACACGTAATATGACCATTGAGAAGCATGAGAAAGCTAGAATACGAGGTGCACTGTGAGATAAGATATATTTGACCCCTTTCTAAACTTACTTCTGAACTGTGTTATGTATCTTCTGTGTTTACCATGTTGCATTTCCTGATCTTTCTATACTTGACTTTCTTTCTTTCTTTCAAACTTAGAAGCATCACTCCATAGTGTAAAGTTTTTCTTTCTGATAACGAAAATCATGCTATAAATGTTAGATCCAGGAAAAAAACAACTTACACGATAGGCCATTACTTCAGCACTGATAAAATGCCATAAACTGTACTCTTGAAACAAATACCCTTTCCTGATAAAGAATTGAACAAATTCATTATTGCTGCCAACCAAACTCTGTTAGCATTGACGATTTAATCACATTATTCTATTGTTTGTTTTATTCTGCCCATGACTTCGACAAAGGTGTTCATGAAGGATAAACCATAACTTTGTCAGAAGAGAAACTCACACAAGCTGAACACCCAAATTTCATTTTCATCCAATTGGTTAACCAAAAGAAAAACTTCCACAAGTTGTACTCTATATTTATTTGGCAACCAATTTTGTTGCACAAGACAAGTTATATGCATTAGATTCAGCTTTATTTTTCTTTTCCCTCACTGCATATGAGATCAATTATGCTTACTACTTTTCATAGATTGTTCATTATGTATTCATATGTAGTCTCCATAATGGATCCTTCATTATCCAATGATCCGCATGCATAGCTAGCCTAGATTCAGCTGTAATCAGGTGTCCTTGTGTGTCTTCTTTTTCACTATACTTCAGTAGCTGATGAACTATGCTATTTGCGCTCATTTATCTCCTATTATGGTAGCAGGTGTGTTCTTCTTGGGGTCAGTTGTGGAGCTAATATTGCTGACTATGTGGCCCGAAAAGCTGTCGAGTCTGGGAAACTTCTGGACCCTGTGAGAATTGTTGCACAAGTTCTAATGTATCCATTCTTCATGGGAAGTGCACCCACTCATTCAGAACTGAAGTTGGCGAACTCCTACTTTTATGACAAATCATCATGCTTACTGGCCTGGAAACTTTTCTTTGCCTGAAGGTGAATTCAGCTTGGACCATCCAGCTGTGAACCCTCTTGCACCTGGACGAAGCCCTCCATTGAAGCTTATGCCCCCAACCCTAACGGTTGTTGCTGAGCTTGACTGGATGAAGGATCGTGCAATTGCGCACTCAGAGGAGCTCCGTAAGGTAAACGTGGACGCCCCTGTTCTTGAGTACAAGGACGCAGTTCATGAGTTTGCCACGTTAGATGTCCTGCTGAAGACGCCACAGGCTCAGGCTTGTGCTGAAGATATTGCAATCTGGGTAAAGAAGTACATATCACTGCGTGGCCATGAATTGTCATATTGATCCACCTGAATGAAGTTTTAACCTGGGAGGCGTACATCCATTTGTGCTTCAGATGAGGTTCTCTAGCACGTCGTTCACCTCACCAGGCTGTGCTTTGGTAATCGTTTTTTTTATGGTGGAAGTAGAGTTCATCGGCTCAATGTAATATAGCATAGAAGAGGACGCAGGGTTACTGATCACTGTTGTTGGGTTAGTGTTTCATGCAAATTGAAACTGCCCATGGTAATCGCGGTGTAGTCCACAGGCAATCTGAGATTCCACATTTTTCACACGTCAAATGCCATTTGAAGATTTCATGTATCCAATTCCCCAGTTTTATGGTACACAGATCTTGTTGAGTGCACGGTGACGACCTTCGATTGTGGCTTGAGGGTGAGCTTCAGATTGATGTTTGCTGCTGTGACATCCGGAACAGTTTGAACTTTGAACTTGACCCATTGTGGTTTTTGTATATTGATGCGAGGATGTAGATGTTTAGTCCACACCACTGTCTCCCGTTAACCTTTTTATTACGTGAGAAGTGATAACGAGAGCTCATCAAGGTGCTCCAGCATATTATTATGGAATGAAAACGGATCGGATATCACTGATATTATATTTGTTTTTATATTTTTGGTCGAATTTGGGTTTGAATATGAATAGTGTCCGTCCGGATAAGATACGATTGGATGTCAACATAATAAATATGCAATTTGAGTATTTCGATACGGATACGGTATCAATGTTAAATATCAGTATACACATGACCCCCCCACATTTCATATTCGAATTAACCCTTCTTTCTTTCCCTTTCTCCCCCTCGGCGGCTGTCGCGCCCAACCGTGACCCTAGCCTCGGCCACCGCTGTGCCAGAGCTAGTCGACTAGTCGAGGACTCGGCCCCGGCAACTATCATGTCGCCCACCGCTCGGCACCCGCCACCACAGCGAGAGGCGGATTTGTGTCGACGAGGTTGGAGCAGGGGTCCACGGCGGTCGCTTGGGATGAATGATGAAGATCGTCGGCGCAGGTGGGCTAGGGATGCGGATGATGAGCCGGACGATCGCCGTGGCAAGCGAGACCGAGAGGGACAGGACAGTCGGCCCCACCGCCGCCGGAGCCCCTAGCTCGGAGTCGTGGTCCTCACCCGACGACCGTCGCCACCGCCGCCGCCGGCCCGAGACGAGGGCTCGAGGCGGCGGGATGTCCGCAGTTTAAAAGGAGGACGACGGAGACGAGCGCCCCGAGAAGCCCCCGTGAAGAGGGAGCCGACCCCGCCATCGCCCACCACCGCCGCTGCTTCGGAGATGATCCCTGGCCGCACGGTGGGATCTACATCCCGCGCTTTCCGCATGGCGCAGATGATGCGTGATGTGGAGGACAAGTCGAGCCCTGAGTATCAGCGCCTCACCTGGGATGCTCTCAAGAAGAGCATCAATGGGCTGGTGAATAAGGTGAACGCGACCAATATCAAGAATATAGTGCCGGAGCTCTTTGCAGAGAACCTTGTTCGTGGGCGCGGGCTATTCTGTCAGTCTTGCATCAAGTCACAGATGGCCTCACCTGGGTTCACCGATGTATTTGCTGCGCTAGTTGCTGTTGTGAATACCAAGTTCCCTGAGATTGGGCGGTTGCTTCTTGATCGTGTAGTGCTCCAGCTCAAGAGGGCATATAAACGAAATGACAAGGTGAGTTCGTCTTCATTTTCCTTAGCTCAAGAAGTATTAATACTCTGTTACCTTTTGGTTTAAGAATGACTCATATAGAATTTACAAATGCTGGGGTCTAGTTGCATTCCAAAGTGATTTCGTAGAACTAATTTTTTAGCTTGGTGTATGGTTGCTTACTTAATCCTGATCAAGATGTTTGCAATTGTTTTAACTCACTCATTTACAAAATGGGCTATCTTATTTATATCAGTCTGGAAAGCAAAATTGGCTACTTAAGTCTGCAACTGAAGCAGAACTATTCATGCATACCAATAGGTCTGCTGTTCTGTAATTACAAAGGGTTGTGGTTTCGCTCTTGCACAACACTTTACATTGCATTGTATTTGTATTTGTATTTGTATTTGAACGCATGAACTGGTATACCTTCTACTTGGATTCTGGATTCAAATAAAATAAAAAGAACTAACAAGAGTTTCTGTTTATACCTGTGGCACTGTCGTCTGCTGTTTATGTACATATAATGAATTGTTACTTACATTTAGGATGCTTAATATTTGAGGATGAGAGTTACATTTAGGCTTAATTGTTAGTTTCTGCCCAAAATTGTTACTAAAGTTCTCCTTTACTTGCAGCCTCAATTGCTTGCGGCAACCAAATTCATTGCACACTTGGTAAATCAGGTGGTGGCACATGAGCTTGTGGCGCTGGAGCTTCTTACTGTACTACTTGAAAATCCAACTGATGGTAGTGTTGAGGTACATAGCTTGGACCTTATGTACTTTTTGACTTTTTTTATCTTTGTCAACAATTTACTCATTTCTGGAATATGTGCATATGTTTCTCAATAATAGATTGCTGTGGGATTCTTCAAAGAGTGTGGGGCAATGTTGCAGGACTTGTCTCCTCAAGGGCTTCATGGTAAGCTATTTTTAGATAGTGCTCTGAGTATGGCTTGGTAACTTGGTGATGCAGTCTGTGCTAGTTACCTAATAATTAAGTAAATGGAAAAATTTACTTGTGTACATAGGTTAGCTATGCAACATGATGGTTGCTTTTAAAGGTACAAAACTACTGTTAGCCAATATAAATAAATGGTCAAAATGTTTCTGAATCCTTCTGTACATCTTGGTTCTGTAATGCTCCATCTGGTCCAGCTTATAAGGCACAGTGAGACATGACATGGTCTCCCAAATTACAATTTGACCATTCATTTATTGTATTTTGTGGGGTATAAAGCTATGATCATTGGCAGTATATTTGATTATATAAATAAGTGTATCAAGTTTGTATTACAATAGTTCAAAAATTGTTGGCCAAATTATTGGTCAAATATCGTGAAGTTTGAACCTTGATATGCATGTGTGCCTTATAAACTGGACCGGACAGAGTATTCCTTAGAGCTGATGCATGTAATCTTTGCTTTAACTATAGAGTGGGTACAGTCAACTATTTAAGTTCATCAAATAATTTGTCCATTAAAACTGGATGGGACATACAATAGATGATATAGTGGAATTGTTTGGGTTGTACTTTAAGATTGCTATTTTTTTCTTTATGTTTGTCACTCATTATAAGATAGATTTGATGTTTAGTTTTACGTTTTCTCTTTTGCATACTGTCTCCAATTTTTTTTTTTTTATTCGAGGATGGATGCTATGTTTGGTATTAAATGTGATTATTTTTGTTTATAAATTCTGAAAAACTTCTTCAGCCTTAATTTGACCACTTGTGATAAGCCTACATAGAGCCATCCTGTCGGTTTTTTCCTCGCCTATTTCTTGTTCAATTCACATAGTATTTACCTGTTGATTAATTCATGCAGCTATTTTTTGAAAGATTTAGAGGCATTCTTCATGAAGGAGAAATAGACAAGAGAGTACAATTTTTGATTGAAGGCCTTTTTGCAATTAGAAAGGCTAAATTCCGTAAAGTTATACTTGTGATCATGGTTTTTAGGTGCTGTGGTGTCCTGTTGTCTTTGGATATAGCTATAGCATAGTCTCCTAGACGGCGGCAGGTGATATGGCATAACTAAAGCCTTGTGGTGTCCTATGGCACCTGGGTATGTCTCGATGCGAGTTGCATAGTGTTCAAGTGTTTTTTTTTTTTTCTTTGCATAGTCATTGAATGTTCGACAGATGGTTTTGTTTCATTTATGTAGGGATTCCCAGCCATCCGTCCCAGAGTTGAATCTAGTGGAGCAGGAGGACCAGTTTACATGAGATATCCCTTGAAGATAACCTAGACCCCGAGACCAATCTAAGTAAGGTTTTGTTCTTGCATGGAGAGTCCTCTATGCTACATTGATGATATGAACTTTCCGAGTGAAGAGATCCAGTTTTGTGTAGTGCAATGCTGACCTCTTTATAATTGCGGATGTTTTCCGGGCAAACCCCAATTTTGTTGAAGATGAGAAGGCATATGAGAATCTAAAGAGAAGCATTCTCGGGGAGCGAGTCCTCTCGAAGATGAAGAAGGATCGGTTGCTTCTTCGATGATGACGATGATGAGGAAGAATCTGATGAAGAGGATGAGGAACAGATGGAGATAAGGGATAGAACAGAGACAAATCTTGTGAATCTTAGAAGAACAATATATTTGACTATTATGTCCAGTGTTGATTTTGAAGAAGTTGGACACAAGCTTATGAAAATTAAGCTTGAGCCTGGTCAAGAGGTAAGCATCGAAGGGTTTCATGTGATTCGATATCTCGATATTGATTTTGATATCTAATATTGATTTATTTATGTTTGTTTGTTGAAATGTTTCTTGATTGCTTGTTTGTCTTTGGTTCCCTTTTCCTTTTGATATTATTATGCTCCCACAGTTTAGATACTTACATTACGTATTTACTTCTAGTACCACTATTCTTTTTTACACCGATTTAAACTTTTGTAAGCGTTCTTAGTTTTGCCAACTATCATTTTATTGGATTAATTTATCTTGATATTTTTTTCCCATATTTAAGTTTGAGTAAAGCTTCTGCTTTAGCTTTAGCTTAATCCTAGTAAATACTTCAGTACCCACCATTTTACAGTCCGGATATGTTGTGAAAAGTGACCGATGCTCGTTTGGTCACTACCTAGGTACACCTCAATGGCTGATTCAATGGTAACTAGAAAGGTAACTATTCATTACATACAAAGTACTAATGATAGAGGAATTCTGTTACAATTGCCTATAGGACCTACGCTGAATTTATTGTCTGTATATTTGTGTCCAAGATGCTATCATGAGTACACATTATCATGGGTGGTTAATCTTTCCATTAACATATATAATAAATTTCATTGTTACAACTTTTCACCTTCATTCATGGACTCATTTTTATCATTTGTTTAGCCGGGCTAGTTTTTGTGATTTCACAAGATACCGTTTTCGATAAATTTGTTTGCAAGTGTTTGCTTCGTGCATTTCATTACGTGATGTGCACTTCGTAACCTCAAGAGATTAGATCAAAATGGCGACCGGTCGAAGAGCGTAAAACTACTTTTGAAAATTCTGAGGATACATGTACCGAGAAATGTAGTCATGACTTGACATTACTTTTAAGTTGATGCATTGCTAGTTTAGCGCACGTATTGTAACAAATAATAATCTGTGTGCAGCAAAGAAGCGAGTGTGTAAACTATCTTTCTTTTTTAATCCGGTTTTTGTTGCTCCACCTATCACAATATTTTGTGACCTTCAAGAAAAAAATGTAAATGAAGCAAATGTCCATTGTTTTTCGTTATTGTCACTAAGCTTGAAACAGATAATCATAATATGCACAGAAACAAATAATTCTTAAGGTTAAGTAACTTCTATAGTTATAAATATAATGAATCATTTGTTGGGTTTAGTGCCTTTTCATTTGGGGCATTGAATATGGTTTGAATTCTAATTTCTTTTGGGTACTTTTTAATGCTGTTAATTGCTTTGTCTTTTGTTGTTGTCTTGATGCGAAATCAATCTTTACTTCTTTTATGAATCTGCAATCTTTGCTTTTTTGAGGAGAAATCTGCAAAGTATTGTTCCCTTTATGAAAATTGTTTGTTTTGTGACAGATGGAGCTGTGCATTATGCTTCTTGAATGTTGCAGTCAGGAGAGAACATACCTTCGTTATTATGGGCTTCTAGGACAGCGATTTTGCATGATCAATAAAGTGTACCAAGAGAACTTTGAAAAGTGCTTTGTGCAACAATATTCGATGATTCATCGTCTGAAACAAACAAGTTGAGGAATGTTGCCAAGTTCTTTGCACATTTGCTGGGGACCGATGCGCTCCGTGGCATGTTTTGGCTTACATCAAGGTTGACAGAGGAAGACACGACATCACCTTCTCGATTTTTCATAAAAATTCTATTCCAAGTATGTTTACAAAAATTCTGCTTTCAAGTCATAGCTATTTATCATTATTTGTTGCATTTATTAGAATACTTGATATGCCTTTTGTCCCGATGCAGGAATTATCAGAGCACCTGGGCATACGCCTACTCAATGAGAGATTGAATGATCCTAACATGCAAGGTTCCTTCGAGTCTATCTTCCCAAAGGATCATCCGAAGAATACAAGGTTTTCGATCAATTTCTTCACGTCCATTGGTCTTGGTGGTATAACAAAAGCCTGAGGGAGTACTTGAAGAACATGCCGTGCCTAATAATGCAGCAGCAGGCCGGGAATCCTCGGAGTCGAAATCAAGTGGATCCGAACCGTTCGGAAAGCTCTAGTGCGGGGTCCAGTTCCGAGTCTGAGTTGGAGTCAAGCTCGATGAGAGTGACAGGAGGCGAAGTAATAAGAGGAAGAGGACTTGAGAGCACTTACATCTTTGCTTATTGGAATCATGTATTTGGTTTTATTCAAATGTGCCGCTTCAGGTATGCAAGTGCAGTATGTGATCACCTCTTGATGTGTTCCGTTGTAATCGAAAAGCTGGACATGTAAGATACTACAATCCAAACTTGTATGCGGGGCAGGTTGGTAGTCCAAAAACAAAGGGCTAACAGAAATCATAGTTTTTTTGTCACATTTTTCGGTCGCGTAATAAGTTTTGTACGTGGGGGATTTGTACCATTCGCGACATCACCGCTAGTTTACATCTTCGGATCCCGTAGTGTGGTAACCGGTAAGCTTCAAATATGTTGACGTTTTGGTTTTGATTTTTTCTGCTCTCGTTTTCCCCTAGTATATAATCAAAGCTATCTAGACTCGTGACCTTCCCAAATTTTTTTGGTTCTTATTGGTACAATCTCTCGCTCAGGTGATCCAAAGATTTGTTAAATACGTACACGTGGCATGTAAATGCTCCAAAATATAGCATTTGCATTTTTCTATCGTGTGAATTTAGAGATGTCTTATAATATACAGTGGAGGATTTTCAACAGTATGGTGCCTTGTCCTCTATTGTTCATAATCTCCAATTGCTTGAGGATGCTGACCGCTGGACTTATGTTTGAACTCTCCAAACTTTACATAATCTCCAAGCTTTTATTTCACGTAATTCTTGTAATTGGCTAGATGAAACCCTAGGATTCATTATGGGGGATGTAGCTCAAGATGTAACTGTTTTTCATCATCAATAAAGCTTGCCTTATGGTGCTCAAAAAAAAGTGGCTCCATTCAGTTCACCGTTATTGTCATTGGGTTTGGTGCTCTCCTTGCTAGAACAAACACAAGGTCTTCTCGGATTTTTCTTCAAGATCGACTCAGCACAAAGAGTTTATTGTGTTGAAAGAATATGATCTTGGATGACTACAACTGTGTCCTCTATGATCTTGGATGACTACAACTGTGTCCTCTATAATATGGCAATGTTTTTTTAGACCGTTCTTTTGAGTAGTGTTTGGTTGGGAGACAAGGTGGAGTGGCATGATCTTGCCTTTGGTTTCTAGGTAGGACAGGATAGATACATTTTCTATTTAGTCGAGGAGGGACTGATCAAAAGTTTTTGGAGGGATGCCTTTTAGGAGGGACACAAAAAAGTAGGATGAGACAATGACTATAGAACCCAATTGTTAGATTAGACAATGCCTACACTTCTATCCCACCTAGGATGATTATGTCCCTTAGTTTTATGGGGACAGAGTCATCCCACATCTAGGTGAATGTTTTCTAGCTAGTGGGATGCTCTTGACTTTGGCGCAGACTCTAAATCAAATCAAAAACCACTATAACTGGGTCCATCTCGTATAACATCCCATCTGGTCCCTCCAACCAAACACTACCTTACAATGGCTTGGTAGAGCAACCTTGGACTCATCTATTCTAAACAAAGTAAGTTTTTTTTTTTTCGCCCATGTTTCATTCAGAAATGAACTCCTTTTGACACCCTTGTTTCACGCAGAAATCAGTTGTGTCTTTGTTTCATCATGGAAATAACTATCGCTATGTGTAGGGCCATCTAGTCGAAAAAAAAGGATGCCATCTTTAGGAATATATATCAAGCTAGCCCTCAAGTTATCTTTGGAGCAAAGAAATGTCAACCCATAGTGAATGGCAGAAGTTCATATGTATATTTTTTTTTTTTTTTTTTTTTTTTTTTTTTTTTTTTTTTGTAATCTTCTATAAGCACTATTTTTGTATTATGAATAAATTCCCATTAGGGGACAACCTCCCATGTTTCCCTCAAAATTAAACAACTGAATGAAGTTTAGATAGTTGTTGTTATTTAATTGTATTAACACTATTCTATGTTATAGTATTGTATATTAACACTATTCTATATTATAGTTTGTTTGACTTTTCTACCTCTAAGTTTGACCGCTTGTCTAATTTTAAAAATATATGTAAAATAACACTTCTTTTGTTGTGGCATGCTTTATTAATAAAAAAGTTCTTTGAAAATGATTTAAATTTTACTACGTTTACATATTTGTTTTTAGTGAAATTAGTGGTCAAATTTGGAGTCAAAGAAGGCAGACAATTATAATTTGGAACGGAGAGAACTTATAGTTACGAGCAAGTGTACCAACGCATAATATTAAGCAAAATGTGGCGAGTTGTTTCATGTGACAGCTTCGTAGGTGACTTGACTTTTGAGTCACGAATGAACTGATGAAGGAAGTGCTCCCACGCATTTGCGCATTTGGTCGATTTCGACGGACGGCGCCTATGCTTCTGCGACAAGTCGACACCAGATGCTAACGAAACATCCGGTGCTGAGCAGCCAGCCAGCTACTACAATACAAGGCTAGGTCGCTAGGATATAGTATAGGAGTATATCTCATCAGGTTGGCATTTGGCAATTACTTTTTTGGTAGATGTTACGTGAGATACTACCACTATGGCTATTTATGGAAAGACTTGTGTTTTGCGGTAATGACTTCGATATTTGATGGTGACGATTCGTATTAATTATCTGGTTACAACGTCAAGCCACACCACTGCTAAGTGCACCATATCACAAAGATATTTCCGGTAGACTGAATTCTACTCCACCATTTCACAAAGATTATTACCATAACCATCTTTAACAGTAATTTTAATATTCTCTTAATTATTCAAATGATATATTAATAAAAAATTGTAACAAAAAATATCTTTCAGAACTTTATACCTAAAATTTTTCGGCTAAGGTTGAGTTACATTTATTTGATAATTTTAAACATATATTTTATTTAATAAAGGAGTTGCTATAACACAGTCGTCTGAAAAAAAGGTGAGACTTCAGACGAATCTGTGAACCCTTGGATCTGCATCCAAGGGCCAGATCTGTTTCTGTTGTATCTCTGTGACAGGCAGCCTAAACGGGTCCGTGATTCAACCCGCAAACCCAACCCAGGCAGCTACCGGGCCCGCCAAACCTTAACGGGTGTAACCCGGTAACTGCTGTTTGCAGCTCGTTTGGGCCTTGGGCCACATAACTGAAGTTTACAGCTTGTTTGGGCCTTGGGCCACAGTGCATCTATCAGATATAACAAGTACCCTATCGCACGAAAATGACATTTCACAAGTAATATTGAATCCACGCCTTCATGCCCAGCTGCTACTCTGAATCGGACTCATTTTAATCCTAAAGACAAACTAAGCTGATGTGTCTGCTGCCGAGCTCCTGCTGCAAGGTGAATTGCTGTGGCTAGGATACCTGTTGCTGCTACCTGAGCTGCAAGCCGCCAAGATATCTGCAATTGTTGGCACAAGGAGAGAACCATCAGTGCAAAAGAAACATAATTGAAAGGCAGAAAAGTAGATGCAATGATCACAAGATGGCAAGACTTGGCTTACTATGAGATGAGTGTGACATAGAAGTTTGTCTAACCATATGCAAAACAGAGAATAATGCAGCAGACACTATGAGTTTTGCTTACTTTGTCTAGCTTGAATCTGTCATTCCACTACTTTGTCTTCCTCTTTATCTCCTTGGCATTTGAGTCAGCAAGCTGCACAAACAAATGGACATGGTTAAACTGATGACCTGCATAAAGGGAGTTTCTGGACAAAATTAGGTCCAATAGTCAATTTCTGCAAGCATTTCCAAACATTTGAAATAAGTTTCCAGATAGCTCCGACTGTTCATCTAGGGTGCATATTATTAAGAACAAAGATAAACATTTATTGATACTCACAGCAAATAAGGCAAATGTCACATTCAGTTAGTGTCTAGCTCCGACAAAGAGATAGCTTTGTGTGCAATTACCTGAACAGCTCTGGCTGTGCATCTAACTTGCTCTTGTCGGTCAATCTCTCAAACATGATCTTGTCTAAGGCCTGTCAAAAACGCACAAAATACAAGTTCAGGGTTGGACTCAAACATCATTCAGTATATAGAATATAAAATTATATGCAGAAAACATACTCATCTCACATGTTTGAAAGCCATTTCAAGAGCTGAACACCAAATCTAGCCCAATAATGAGACAAGGATGGTACTACAAGTCTCTGTTTAGGCTTACAGCCTCGAAACTTATCTACACTATTGACCCTACTGGCAACATTGTTTAGCCCAATAATGAGTTGCTTGGGACTGATAGGCCTAAGAGCAATTATCACCACATGGCCATCCTTGTCCTACAATGGTATTCCAACAGCTCAGATCTGCCTCGCTGACGACAAAACTAGCTTGAAAAATGAACTAGCCCACTCAGACAAAAATGCACTCACTCACCTCATCTCCCTTAACTGCTTTAGCATTTGGATAGCATGAGTGGTTCATGCAGCTTTGCAAAGGAAAGAACGTCATTCCTGCCAGCGAGAAATCACAAACAACCACAACTTTCTAAACTAATCCACTTGTATTTTGATATGCATGGTGCATTGATAAGACATTTAGAAACGAAACCTAAGAGTTACTACAAATTCAATACAAACATTCAAAATGTTATGGTCCAAGAAGAACTATTGAAAATGCCAATTCTGTTCTTCAGGTAAAAGTCTAATCAACTTATTGCATAGCAAGGCAACTAAAGTTACAGTTCTATATAACTGCAATTTACACTAGTACTCATTGCAATTTCGAAACATATGTTTTAGAGGAAGCCGACCCAATGGGAAAAAAAATCAAAAAACAGAGAGACCAAGTCAGACCACCACACACACACAATCTTCTCAACAAAATGCTACAACACCATTGCAGAAAATTGACTTGTTGCCACAAAGACAAACTCCCCATCATCTAAATACTCAGGTGGTGGTTGACAATTTATATTCTTGAATTTATAAATTGACAAATACACTTGCGGCCAACTTCTTAGTTCACATGTTAGTTCTTCTTGTACTAATCTATTGTGGCCTCATGTTTTCAAAACTTTCACAAACTGCATGAGTCAGGACTATGAGAATTACAAGACATTCTAGACTGCAGATTACAACAAAGTGGCAAAGTTTTGAGAGATCATAAGCAGATACAGGCATGAACCTTGAGCTATAAATTTGAGACAAGCATGAAACTTGCACAGATGTCACATTCATTAAAATTCCTTAGTTATTGAATGTAAACCATGTGAGCACAGTAAAAGAAATGGAATTGCAGATTATTGTTAAATTGATCCGATGTCCAAATCAGCATGGGGAAATGACAGTTGCTATGAGAAATGGGTCTCAAAATAACAGTGAGATCTGAATGTAATGCAAACCTGAGCTGCCCTCATGACATCGTCAAAGACACCATCCTTCATATTCTCTTGCTCAGCTTCTAGACTGCCACATATCACAATAAATAGATTTCAAGATGTGTTTCGGTCCATCAAAGAAACACAAATCAAAGAAGACAACACAGATCACAGAGAAGATGATTTGCCACTTTTACAAAGATAAAATCATGTTGCACCTAAAGGTCAGTCAGGCAGTCACAAGTGCGAGCCCAGGGACAGACCCTCTCGCCAACTCTCATTCCCGCGCCATCGACTCGACCCTCACTCCCCGCCAGCAGCCACCACCCGCCCAAGGCGCTAGGGTTCGCCGAGCTCCGGCAAGCTAGGGCCACGGCCCTAGCTCGCCAGAGCTCCGGTGAACCCTAGCGTCCGCGGCGACCACCCTCTTCCACCACAGAGCAAACAAAGCTTTCTATAGGAAGGACAACATACAGAGCAGTACTGTAGGAACAGTGTAATAAATATAGGCATAAGGACAATTGACAGATTGGTATAAATTGTTTGGACAATGACAGATTATTACAAATTGTTTGGTACAATAAAGATGGAAAAAGGATATGCCAAAGACTTAATAGATATGTTCAATCTTTTTTTTTTGCTACAAACAAATATGATGGCATTCATCATTCCATAGGCTCAAAAACACAGAGGTAATGCACGAGTTGATATTATTGGAATTGCATATGATTGAATTTGTAAAAAGAGGGGAGAGATACTTGCCTATGGAAGACCACGAGGTGTGCCTTGACTGCACACCACAGCCTGATAGATGATGCCCGTCCTCCTGCTGTCACCTCCTCTACTCTTCACTCATCTGCTCAAACAACAAAGACGCCATGCACACAATCAAAACAAGTAGAAAACCACCTTCTCTTTTCTCCAAGAATCTTGATACGATAGGCTGAAAGAAATAAATAAACAACCAAGTTATCTCGTCAAACAAAAAAAGGGATGGCGGCATGGGAACACACGCACATGAACACCACAAAAATCCCTTCTGGCTAAACTAGTGCAGTCCACTGAAATGTTCTATAGAAAGACAGACAAAAATCATGTGAGCACAGAATCATAGTCTGCCTTATGACAGATCACAATTAACAATTTATTTCTATGGAATAACAAAGACAAAAATCATGGTGCTCACTAGCAAAGATCACATATTACAAGGAAAACCTAAGGCCTAGATATTCTGACTATAGCTACTCTATACTTTTGTCTCAGGGAACAAGTCAACTTATGAATTATGCACTCATAACCATACAGGGAGTCAAAGCATCTAATGTGACTTCAAAGCTAACTGTTACAATCATAATTGCACATGTCAAATACCGTAATTGCAGTAATTCTGATGTGCAATTTACTGCTAGTAAAAGTGTAATCTCGAAATAGGCGCTAATGAGTATGATCCAAATCAGGAGCTGCATTTCCAGCTAATTGATTTTCTTTTGAATTACTACATGAACATCAAAAATATCTTCAGATAATGGCAAACTGATGATTAGAAGCTGCTATGAACATATGAACGGTTCACCCAACAAATGGTAATTGGAATTTCAGAAAACAAACAAAACAACTAGCTGTTCCTATGGCTGAAACACAGACTACTCCCAGCCACTCAATGAGTTGACATTACAGACTCAAGAATTCAACCTTAGTTTTGCAGTTCTAGGACAGAGACAGTAGACAAATTGTTACCACTTATAAGTCAGCTACATGTAAGAAAACAAGTGCCCATTTATTTTAGCCTGAATAAAGTACCACTGTACCATGATTCAAACACACTAATTTTCACATTGACGTAAAAAGCATTATCATTTTCTAAACCATGAATTATGGGGAATTATGTGTGTCATAGTATAGGTACAACATAACACTATATGGTTTCCATTTACTAGCTAGAAAGCTGCTAGCAGGTTAACCTTAGGTGAGCTTGTCTATAGATTTCCTCTAATGATAATTAACAATAAAAGGCAAACAACTTGCTGCCTGTTCTTTAGATCAAGTGGGACTGAGTGACTGCATATATACAAAGATTCTCAATCTGTGAACAACCACACAACATGAGGAAGCATTCAAATAAATTGGCTACACATAACATGTCGTCTAATTAATCCCCTGCCTTGCAAGAGGAACCAAATGCATATCGAATGCACCACCTATTTAACCATCCTTCCAGAACCAAGACTCAATTTCACAAGATGGAAAGTGACAAAATTCCCAAGCTCATTACAGCCCTACTCTAATGTTTAGATACACAAGAAGGCTACAACTATCATCTAACAAGGCTACAGATTAAATTAGCACCTTTGCAAACTGTGAGTAGCTAGACTCCTAATGATCAAAGTCAAGTAAATGCTCTAATAATGAGCTAATAATTGCTTGTAGCGATTCACGGATGCAAGAACAAAGCTACAGACCAATCAAAATCTCAAGGCTCAAGCAAGCACGGGCTGCTGCACTTGCCGCACATAAAAGCTAACTGCGAAATGCTCTGCTGAGCAAATTGTTCTTGCTACTACTGAAACGTGAACTACCTTCTGACCGAACAAATAGCTATAGCACAATTTTAGTTTGAGAAAAATACGAGTGATCATGTGAGATAAATATTGAGCTGACTAGACCAAAGCAAGTGAAAGGCTATGAAGCACGAGCCAACAAATGAAGACAAAACAACAAGAAAAATGGTCCAACACTAGTATATTGCATATCTCAAAACTAAAATTACGCAGTTGGATACTTGCAATTTACAGTATTGCTTACTGCAATTATCTAACTGAACCTTTTATTTGATTAGCTTTCACGAAAAGTTAATAGGAATAAAGCAATACAACTACTATGTAGAAGAAATGAAGGAACACAAATTTTATTGGTTAAATGAATAACCACCTGAACATACTCTGTCATCTAACAATAAAACTACAGACCTAAGAATATCTAAAAAGACCAATAACAAGTTATGTTACGTAAAGTACATCTCGGTAGAGTAATACCACCGAACAAGTTGAGATTACAAAATCAGTAACTTAGATGGGGAATACCTTATTTACCGACCAAGAGGCAATGGGGTTTGGGCTTTGTGCATCAAAAGTAGAATTACTCCATCTTGTTGTGTTGATGTTTCTCCATCATGTCAGCTCTAAAGAACAAGAACTGCAAATTCACTCCCATCTGGTGAACACAGGCAGCTGTAAAAAAGAAATACAACTATGAAAATGAGAATGAGCAAATGTGCTTGCTTGCTTGCTCAGTTACCATAAATTAGTTTTCACAACCCGACACAACAAATACACTGAGGTAATAACATTCAGAATTATGTAGGAACAGACTCTTCAGAATCAAAACAAAGCTGCCAGATAACAAAAACAGATGAGGTGTTCCAACAATTGACAATTCATAAATGATGCAGCATATATAGTTGCCTAACATTTTTTTATTGTACCCCAAGTATAAGTGGGTGCAGAAGTGACCATATCTTAAAATACATAGCTCTTGCTAGAAGACAGTCAGGAAAAGGAATTGAGAGAGCTAGAGCTTAGAGGTGGTGGTATTTTAGGCTTACGCCCAGTGCTTCAGGAAGAGAGGCTTCAGCTTTCTCAGCAACCTATACTATCCTAATCAATTGATGACCAATTTCCTAAGATAAAGTAAACTGCATATACTTAGTAAATAACAAATCTAACGTAGTGTTCACTAAAAAACTAGTACTACAGACAAGGTATGGATTACATATCTGGATGGAGTAGTTTCACTGTCGATGCTACACAGACCTGAAAAAATGGACGAGCTGTGCTTAGAACATTATTGTTTAAGCAAATTTGCTAGTCCAAATGTATAGTGGTACCAATGCACAACACAGTCACAAAGGCAAAAAAAAAAAAAAAAAAAAATCAAACATAGAACATACAAATATGAAATATAAAAATATGAATTATAGCAGTACATATGGTAGAAATAGAAAAATCAAATCTGAGAGGTGCCCACCAAAATATAGATGAATCAAACAAATCTACATCCAAAACAAGGTAAATCCCTCCTATTATCTGAAAGTAAAGAGCTGCAAAGTAAAAGTGACTGAATAGTTCAACAACTTAATTAACACAGGATACTTTGGTGCATAGTGTTTACAGACATTAGGCCTAAACCAATCAGTATCAGGCACAGTAAAGTATGGGTCAACCTTATAGCCTGAAGTGTTTATTTCCTACAAGCAATCTCAAGTGAACAGTAAGAACAAGCTCCATTCACAATTGAGAGCGGAAATTAACCTATATTCGGGAGATTAAAGCCGCACAGATGGATTTAACAATGTATGCTTGTGCATAAATAACTGTTGACCAAGCAACAAGCGAGATTTAAGCATTTCAAAGCATCGGTAGTGTTCAATAAAAACAAATCATGCAACCTTTTTTGTGATAACAAATCATGCAACCTTTGGTTCAGCAAGGTGCAAGGCAATGTGCATGACTAAAGTAAAGCACTGCATCCATACGAGCAACTGTATACAAAATTCTACAAATAGGGAACAGTGAGAAACTGAAGTCGATCGAGTGGCAACAGCAGACCTTTACAGAACTAAACTACTCCGACTACGGACAAGCAGGCCAGTTCATCGTTCATGACCATTTCATTCAGCTAAACAAACAAGACCTCTAAATAACCACAGCCAAACGGCCAGTAGTTAATTGCCACAATTACTAGCAAGCAGGGTTCATGAGCACCGATAGATACATGGTAACAGTGACGCATGGTTGGAAGCTGTATACAAAATTCTAGGAATCCGATGCAAAAATACAATCTGAATCATTATCAAAGACTCTAAATATGGTGGCAACGGGTTCCACTAATTCAGTGACTTTCTTACCTAGTCACCATGCAAACTTGCATTTGTAGGCATGTACATGCAGGCAGGCGGAGAGCAACCTTGGTGCCTCCTTGGTAGCTACAGAGGTGCGGGTGCCCCTTGCGGCCATGCCCCAGGCGACACCACCACCCAGGCGGTCAGCGGCCAGCAGGGGGAAGGCCGTAGACTGGGAGGCCAGGAGGCCCAGGACCGAGAGGGAGAAGCAGGGCCGCAGGGACACGCCACCGCCTCCTCCGCCGCTACCCATGGAGATGCGCCCAGATTACCATAGGCTCCTCGGCATCGACTGCAGCGCCGAAGAAGACAACCTGAAGAAGGTGCCTCCCTGTCCTCTGCATGCATGACCTCCACAGATCTGTCACACAGCGGCGACGAGGAGAGACGGGACAATGCAGGGTAGCGAGGTCACCCTCGAATCACCACTCGAACTACCAGGGAGAAACAACTTCGGTCAGTACAGGTCCACATAAACCTATAACACAACCACAAAATCGAATCGACTATGCGAGTCAGCGACAGAGAAGGACGAGTTCGTCGGAACCCTAGCCACCGCTGCCGATGAAATCACCTCGGGAGAGTCGGCACAGATGGCCGGCGGCTGGAGGAAGGCTCCGCGAGCGGAGCGACAGAGAAGGACGAGTTCGCCGGAACCCTAGCCACCGCCGCCGACGAAATCACCTCGGGAGAGTCGGCACAGATGGCGGCGGCTGGAGGAAGGCTCCGCGAGCGGCACAGATGGCCGAGGATGGAGGGAGGCGAGCGGATGCGGCAGCGCAACCGCAGCCAGTGCTCGACGCGCGGTGAGAGGCTGTCGATCGGATAGAAGTGAGAGTGAGAGGAGTGGGAAGGAGAACGAGAGAGGAGTGGTGGCTGAAGGAGTGCGTTGGGTGGGTCCGGTGTCCAAGCATCCCACCCAATAACAAGAAGCGGACCCGTTTTCCTCTCCAGAGACGTCGCCTCCCGCTGGCGTCGTGTACGCGTGACGCGTGTCGTCTGAAAGCAGAGCCAGAATTCAGACGACCAACAGATAGGAAATATGACTTAATAAATACTATAGAAACACATTTGTTACATGTCCAACGCGGGTAAGCCTGGGCAAAATACCCGATACCCGTTACCCGAACCTGAAATACCCGAACCCGGACCTGAATTACCCGAACCCAAGGTACCCGATCCTAAATTCGGATAGCGATTTTAATTACCCGAAATTAGTTTGGGTAATTCGGGTAATACACTCCGGTACCCAAACTACCCGAACTACCCAAAATTTTACCTTCATCTTTGTATTTGTCACTTGTTGTTAGTTGAACACTTGAAATTATCACTTTATTAAAATATAATTATCTTGGTTTGAATGAGTGACTATAATGTATTATTCTACACAAATTGTTGTTGAAATTCTACACAAATCGCTAGTGAAATTATGTTTAAATTGCTAATAAAATTTTGTGTGGTTTATTGTTTTTTGTAAATTCGGGTAGATTGGATATACCCGAACCCGAATTATCGGGTTTTGAAATTTCAAGTAGTGTTTTTTGGGGGCTAATATCGGGTAACAGTTTTCATTACCCGAATTACCCGATCCGAAAAAATCGGGTAACCCGAATGCCCAGGCTTAAACGCAGGTCGTGAACCTCGGCGGAGAAAATGGGACATGGGCCCGAGGAGGCGTGCCAACTAGGCCTCGCATCGCGCCCTAGGGCAGCACGCATGTAGGAATTACTGTAGCGCGCACTGCAGCAGAGCGACCGCCGGCCTCGTCGTCACCATCAGGTTACCTTATCGAGTCTAAGTAAGTTTAGGAAAAAGTTTGTTAAAGATAGGGAGTCCAGTTTGTTAGATGGAAAGAAAAATCCGAATCCTATAAGGATGAGAAATGATGCGACCCTCACACAAGTAAACGCTTTATGCAGCTCAAAATGCACTACTAGCTAGAAAACACCTCTTAACTACGTTATATTTTTTTTTTTTTTGACAAACAACTACGTTATATTTGTAACCCCATCAAAACGTCTATGGATTGGCACAAAAAGATGTTATTTGACACAATTTAAGAACGTATCAAAGATTCATAGTATTTGACACGTTTTCAACGTTAAGAGATATCTAAACACATTCTTTGACATGCTATTGAAATCGTATTAAAATGATACGAAATTAGACACACTTTATTTCAACGGTTAGTAACATCTACACACATTGTAAAGCGCATCTCAAAATTGTCAATAGGCACATAAAGATGTTTTTTTTTTGACATACAACTAAAAATGTATAGAAATGATACATAGTTAGGCCCCATTTGGCGGGACTTCGAATCTATTCTTTTTCGGCTTTAGCTCCAAGAACGGCTCTTGCGGTGGACATGTGAATCTATTCTTTTTGTCTTTAGTTCCAAGAGCGGCTCTTGCGGTGGAGCTAGAGCCGCTTTATTACCCAGTTTGGCAAAACAACTTTACTTGATTATCATGCATAGTTGAGAGAAGACAATTGTGAGAGGGAGTCGGGAGAAGCTACAATTTTTGGCTCCTCCGCACCACAAAGGTATGTGAGAGCACGTTTCTTGGGGCTCCATGCGTAGAGCTATTCCTTTTTACCCCATTTGACAAAAAAAAAAAAAAAAAAACATCTTCAAACAGCTTCTGAATCCACCGAAGAGCCCTATGGGGCATTAGACATGTTTTTAACTGTGAGTAGCATGAAGAAACGTCGTAAAGCGTATCAAATAACCGTCTTTAGGCACATAGAGATGTTTTTCAATACGATACTGAAATATATGTAATTAACATGAAATTAGATACACTTTTAACCAAAGATGTGACCTATGAGAGACGTTTTAATGTGTATTAGAAATTTATCCTTAACCATGTAGAGACGTTTTTTCTGTGAGAAATTGAAACGTGTAACCTGCCGAGGGGGCTATAAGCTGACATGGCACATCAGAGTTCATGTGGTGTATCTTTCACTGGAGCTAACGTGGCAAATATTATTGGAGGCTAAAACAACATCAACTTTAATTGTGTTCCGTTATTTTAATTAAAAATGCTAGTACAAATAAACCGTTAGTGTTTGTTGTATATGTCTGATAGAGCACACACTTAATAATAAAAATAAATAGGAATTTTATCCCTCCCACATGCTTTGTCCAAGCACTTATTAGTCTATATGCAGAACAACACGGAACAAAATGTCAAGTTTTACAAGATAAGATATGAAGTTGACCGTGCATTATTCTTTTAATTAGTTGTGTCACTTTTTATCCACGACAGTAAATGTTCTCAAGCCAAGTTTTACAAGACTTCCACAATTTATGAAGGCGAGCGGGAAAGGAGATGTGAGGTCGACCGTGCACCAAAATCCCATCCATGGGCATGCCAAAAAAAAAAGTAAAAAGTAGAAAGTTATCGGGTTAACGCTATCTTGTAAATCCCATCGAGCACCAAAATCCCATCCACTAGTTTGTCAAAAAAAAAATGCCATCCATCCGCTAGCATTTGTCAACTGTTTATCTAGAATTAGCTTCCTACCCGATTTGGGAATTAGCCCACCGCTAAAGGCGGGCTAAATAAGACGTAACAAAGAACAAGCTTCGGCGGCGCCGACGAAGGGCTCCGCGGGCGTCGGCGTCGCGGCCACGCTGAACTCCGGGCGACGGCGGCGGGCTCGCGAGCATGGGCGTCGGCGTCGCCTTTCGTGAGAACGAGCGATCCGAATCTCCCCGTAGGCGACGAAAAACAACACGGACTTATTCCCTGACGCCGAAATCTAAATAAGACTCATCTTATTTTTTTTCTCTCTTTCCTCAATAAATGATCCGAAACCTCAAAGTGTCAAAAATATTAGGAATGAAACCGGATCTCGTAGGCACCCAGTGATCCACCTCATCTCAAAAAGAAAGAGATCATATCTCGTCGCTTTCAGTCAACTGTTTAACCCTGGACTCCTAAGATAAAGTAAATAAGACGTAACAAAGAACAAGTAAAACGAGTTCCATAAGGAAACAACACTTACCGTGACAGGAAATTTGGTCATAGGGCATGCTTGTTTTCTCACATACTCAATATTAGGAATGAAACCTCAGGTCAAAAAATATTAGGAATGAAACCGGATCAGTTACGAATACCAGTGATCCTGCATTATGTCTCATATCCTGTATTATATATCCCATAATTTTTTTTCTCGAATCTTAGAAATAGGCACGTAGAAATTTCGTCATAAATGACACGTAGAAACAGGCGTCCATTTATTTAGTGTATATAGTAGTTGTTACATTGTTCTAACAAGCAGAGTTTAACTCGTTTTTTAAAAAAGTAAACATAAAGCTACTCTTTGATGTGTATATAAGGAGGCTAAGTGTATTCCGTTTCAAAAAAAAAAAAAAAAAAAAAAAAAAAAAGACTAAGTGTATTCCTCTAGCTAGGCCTTTTCTTTTTTTTTTGCAAATTCCTCCTGTATATCTTTGATGTTCCTTGTCTTAACAAAAATTATTACCTTTGAATACGCACATGTTAGAACACTCAAAGCGTACCTTTGAATACGCACATGTTAGAACACTCAAAGCGTACCTTACGTGTTTCAACTGACTAATTAATGTACCAGCAGAGAGCAACCCATCAGGCAGCTTGAGCATCTGTCTATCCATAAGTCCTTATATATAGAACCTCTTGATCATGAAGCCTCTCTCACCCAATCACTCGTACATATAAGAGTTGTTTTTCTGAGAGACCAATCAGATCTATCTTTTTGTACTCGTCGTTAGCTATATCTGTGTCTTTGGTCATTGCTCAGGGGCATGGCTCAGCCTTGGTCATCACTAATTTTGCCTTTTGGTCTCATCATCTTCTTGGCGTTTGCTTGTGTTGCTCAAGCTTCGATCGTGGAGCAAACCTTCAATGTAATTGATTAATTCGTATAACATACATGTACATGCATATATGGTTATAAATCCCATGTTTTCCCCCCTTTCTTGTACTACATTGATATCAAGTCCATTTCACCTTGTGTTTTGCCTGATAGTTCTGCACTTGAATTGGTTATGGTCACCGTTGCCAATCCAATCCGGTTAGGACGATTTACTAACTAATTCTGTTTCTTTCGTTGTGCAGGTCGGAAACCTTTCTATAAGCCAGCTTTGCCAGCCTCCAAGGATCATCACGGCCGTGAACGGGCAGCTCCCCGGCCCGACTATCCATGCTCGCGAGGGAGACACTGTGGTTGTTCACGTCGTCAACCAGTCACCCTACAATATGACCATTCATTGGTAAGTACATAAGTAATCACTGTCAACGGCTCAAGCATGGCTGCCGACTTTTCTCGCATCTATCAACACGTACCAACATCCTCTTTCGAGTCCTCGCGACCTTTTCACTGTTGGCAATAGTACCACACCACACACCAGGAAGAAAACCACCGGTTCTCTTTAATTATAGCAGGGAGATCGAGATTCGTAAAAGCCACTGCAGAATATATACCCAGCATCGTAGCAAAAGAATTTTGTTTTGAATGTACATATGCTGCAGGCACGGCATATTCCAGCGCGGCACGCCGTGGGCGGACGGGCCGACAATGGTGACGCAGTGCCCCGTCAAGCCGGGCGGCAACTACACGTACCGCTTCAACGTGACGGAGCAGGAGGGGACGCTGTGGTGGCACGCCCACATCTCCTTCCTCCGCGCCACTGTGTACGGCGCCCTGGTCCTCCGCCCTCGCTGTGGCGCCGAGGCCTACCCGTTCCCCAAGCCGCACAGGGAGGAGACGGTCATCCTCGGCGAGTGGTGGAACGCCAATGTTTACGACCTCCAGATGATGGCGTTCCTCACCGGGTTGCCGGCGCGCAACGCCGACGCCTACACCATCAACGGCAAGCCGGGAGACTTGTACAACTGCTCCAACGCGAACCGTACGTCTACCAAGCTACCTAGCTCATCGATGATCTCTGCTTTTTCTTTTTTTTCTTTTTCTTTCCTTCAGTAATTTAAATGAACGTACTGTATAAGGCTTGACGACGTTGCTTGGTTTGCGTACGGACGTGCAGAGACGTACAAGTTCCAGGTGCAGAGCAACGAGACGTACCTGCTGCGGATCATCAACGCCGCGCTCAACACGCCGCTCTTCTTCAAGGTGGCCAACCACAGCTTCACCGTGGTGGGCGCGGACGCGGCCTACACCACGCCGTACGAGACCGACGTGGTGGTGATCGCGCCCGGGCAGACCGTAGATGCGCTCATGGTCGCGTGCGCCGCCGTCGGCCGCTACTACATGGCGGCGTCCCCTACGACAGCGCCATCCCGCGGGGGCCGGCTTTCAGCAACACCACCGCGACTGCCGTGGTCGAGTACATCGGCTCGTCGTCGGCCGCGCCGCCGGTGCTCCCGTCGCGGCCGGAGTACAACGACACTGCCACAGCCTTCCGGTTCCTCTCAACCTGACGGCGCTGGTGCTCCCGGGAAAGCCCACGGTGCCGCTGTGCGTGGACACCCGCATGTTCGTCACCGTCGGGCTCGGCGTCTCCGACTGCCAGCCGAGGCAGCTGCTCTGCAACCGGAGCACCACCGTGTTCTCCTCGAGCATGAACAACGCTTCCTTCGTGCCCCCTGCCCCAGGCGCGGTCTCCATGCTCCAGGCCCACTACAGCGGCGCGACGGCGGGCGTCTATACCCGCGACTTCCCCGACCGGCCGCCGGTCGTCTTCGACTACACCGCGGATGCCAGCGACACCGCCGCGCTGCAGTACACGCCCAAGTCGACCAAGGTGAAGACGCTCAGGTACAACGAGACGGTGGAGATGGTGCTGCAGGACACGCGCCTGATCGCCAAGGAGAGCCACCCCATGCACCTCCACGGCTTCAACTTCTTCGTGCTCGCGCAGGGCTTCGGCAACTACGACGAGGCGACGGCGACGCATCAGTTCAACCTCGTCAACCCGCAGGAGCGCAACACCGTTTCTGTCCCCACGGGCGGCTGGGCTGTCATCCGCTTCCTGGCAAACAACCCTGGTATGCATGTACCCAATTACCAACATATACCTTTATTTTGTTGTAAAAAAAAGTTATATACCTTTATTTTTTTGTTTTCAAATGATATCATTTATTTGTATCTGTTGGAAAGTAATTACTAGGACTCAAAATTTGTACTGTGCCTATTTGCAGGGATGTGGTTCATGCACTGCCACTTCGATGCCCATCTTGATCTGGGGCTGGGGATGGTGTTTGAGGTACAGGACGGGCCGACGGCGGAAACGTCGGTGCCGCCACCTCCAGCAGACCTACCACAATGCTAAGTGATAAGAGTCGTCGACAACTAACCGTGATTGTCTGAATTAGGCAATCGGGTGCGGAGATAGATGGATTTGTCAACACAGAAAAATTAGGAGCTTGGCGTGCTATATGATGGGATTTTAACATTGTTTCTGTTATAGGTTGCGATAGAAGACTGATAGTTGCATACTTGCATAGATATGATTGATTGTTTATTAAGTTTGGCGCATACATAAACAATGGTTATGCCAGTGAATGAGACAATGTATGTTTCAGTAATCACATTTGGTTATACTCCCTCCATACTCGTAAAGCATATCTCCCAAAATTCAACAAATTTGGTTATATCATGGACTCGAAAAACGGATCTGAATGTGACTGAAATGCACGATCTTCACAGGTATCACTTTTCACGATACCTAAGCCTAAAAGGTGGAATAGCTATTTTCGAACCATTTTATATAAGAGAATGATTTCCATTACTTTGAGAAATGGATTCGAAGTCGAAGACGCGGAATGGTAGTGAATAGAGAAAAAGATTCTTCTGGTTTTCTTATTCCTGAAAATATTCGATCTATCTCCTAGACATCGTAGAGAATTGAGAATTTTCACGTCTTTCAATTCTCGTACTCGTAATTGGAAAGTTACGGAAAGAGCTAGCTTACTTTGTCAAACCAGTGCAGGAGAGGGATCATCGTCTGCCGAGAGAGACTAGCCACAAGAAGATTAGGGTTCAAAGTGTCTAGTGGGATTATGTTTCATGGTGTTTGCTCAGTAATTTCTATGGTTATGGTATATAGCGTCATCTGAGATTAGGGTTTATGGCATTTGCTGAGATTATTGTATATAGCATCTACTGATATTAGGGTTCATGACGTTTGTCGAGATTAGGTTATAGAGCGTTTGCTGAGATTAGAGTTTAGGGCGGCTGCTGAGATTAGTGTATATAGCGTCTGCTGAGATTAGTGTATATAGTGTTTGCTGAGATTAGGGTTCAAAGTGTCTGCTGAGATTATGGTTCATGGTGTTTGCTTATTAATACATGCTCAGTAATTCATGAGATTAGGGTACAGAGCGTTTGTTGAGTTAGGGTTCAGGGCGTCTGCTGAGATTAGGGTTTAGGGTTCATGACGTCTACTCAAGATTAAAACAAGTGGCCGAGCAGAAGAAGATGTACTTGCCTGGGCTTTTGAGAAGCATGGCACTTATTTAGTTCGCTCAGCCTATCAACTACTGAAGCAAGAGCAAAAGGAGCTGGCCATGGCGTGCTCGGGGGAGGCATCATCATCCGATGGTGCAGCACCGTGGGCGGTCCTATGGAGATTGGACATTCCACCGAAAGTTAGGGTCTTCTGGTGGTGAATGGTGCATGGCTCCCTACCATGACGTGCTGAGCTGAAACAGAGACATGTGGAGCGGGAAGGGCACTGTGAGGTGTGTGGTGACCCGTCGGAGACCCTACATCACATCTTCTTTACGTGCCCTATGGCGAGGCGCTTCTGGGAGGAGGTCATGGTTGGAACGGGCATCAAAATTCCTAGGCTGCACCCCTGTTCATGGGCCTCGGACGTGCTGAAGCCGGAGGTATGCAAGGCGGCGGTGGCACCCTAGGTGGTGTGTGGAGCCCGGGCGCCTGATCGACACACAATGGGCGCCGGCATGGCCGAAAAACCTGGGAGCCAAGGCGGCGGCGCGTATTTCTCAACGTTGATGGAAGAACCGATGGCGCTGTGCCCTCATCGGCCCCGGACCAAGGCCGTGGGCTCGTCTTGCGATGGGAGAAGCCGGAGGAGGGATGTATGAAGGTTAACACCAATGCGGGCTATGATGGGAACTCCTGCACTGGCCGGTTGGGAGTGATCATCAAAAACCACAACGGTGAGGTGCTGGGAGGGGCGTCAAGGTGGCATGACGACGTGGAATCGGCACTCTCGGGCTGAAGTATTGGCCGCGAGGGAAGGACCGGAGCTTGCGGTGGAGCTTGGCATTGACAAGGTCATCCTCGAAGTCGATTGTCAAGGCTTGGCGTGCATGCTACAAGATAAGGAGTCGATTCTCTCTTCTATTGGTGATTTGTGTTTGGATATCATAGAGCTGGGGAAGTGTTTTTCGAATTTTAGCGTGAGTTGGGTGCGTAGAGATGCAAACTCAGTGGCGCATACTTGTGCCTCTATGATCTCTGCCGCATTCCATTCTTTGTTTTGGATTAATGTAATTCCAGACTGGCTAGTCGAACTAGCAGCCGCAGATTGTATTCCTTCAATAAATGAATGAAAAGCTCTATGGTTCCCTCGAAAAAAAAAGATCTCAGAACATTTGAAGTGCCTAGTAATATCATAGAAAGGATGGTGTATAATAAGACTCTTGTGTATAATATAAGACTCATTTCTGTGATATTACTGATTATATGGAACAATCCGCATGTTCTTGTCTCCATAAGTATAGTTTCAAATGCTTTACTCTTATTATTATTTTTTTCAAAATAAAAAATAAAAAATAAGACTCAAGCATTTGAAACTATACATGCTTATGGAGACAAGAACATGCAGATTGTTCCATATAATCAAGGTTCTGCTTTAGTGAACCAGTTACCTTCGTAAAACCGTTGGCAACCATCTATTCAGTTTGAGAGAGTTGTGTTGCAAAAAAGGTTTGAGGAGCAGCGAATGCAAGATCTTGTGGTATGACCTTCCAATTCCAATTTGTTAAACTAATATTGTATTTTTTTTACTTCTTAATATAATGATGTGAACAGTGCAGCTGTTTGAGGAAGAAAAACTGATATTAACTTCTATAAATCTTTTGTTGTGCTTATTCTACTATATGTGTACCATGATGAAAGACTCTGCATTCCAAGTCTTAACCGTAGTTCCCATTCTAGGCTGCTAGAATGGCAGAGAAGAGAGTAGAAACACAAATCTTCCTTTCACTTCCTGTGGAGAAAAAGCGAAAGAGATCAGACCTCAGTTTGTTGATGCTCGACTCATTTGTCCCTAAACAAAAAAAAAAAAAAAGTGACACTGGTCTAGCAGTAGCTGATTTGTCATTGGATTTACAACATACTTTGCTGCATCACTAGAACCGACATGCATGGCTATAGAGGAAGAAGAGAAACATAAAAATGAAAGTGATGGTCTTGAGGGTTATTGGAAAGATTTTGCATTGTGTGTTGAAAGCAAAAAGGTATGAGTGTCAACCACATAATTTGATTTATATTGCAACACCACATGAAAATCTTTTTTTCCCAGTTGACTGCTATTTTGCTTGTGAGTGCATGTTGTTGCATCATCTTTTTTTGAAGACTGAGCACTAATACCATATGTGGAGCATTTCTTGCTAATACATCATACTTTGCCTACTTGCTGGCAAGAAATACACTAGATTTTTAGTGTAAGGCCAAGTCAACCATGTGTAACGCAAGTAAACAAAAGATCCCAACTTTTTGGCTGTTGGTATTGTTGTAATTTTCATGGAGGACCATAACAATGGCTACACCTTGATTACAATTGTGACTTGTATTGTGAAATGATAATTCCCAAGGATAGGTGGTATCTCATTATACAAGAGCTATGTGTTTAAATAATACACTGAATTCAGGTGGGGATTAACTCCCCCCGGTGACTTTCAAAAAAAATATATACTGAGATTATTTAGCTTAAGTTTTCAAAAATGCATTCCTTCTTTTCAGTTCAATTGTTAGTAACCAGTTTGTACAATTTGTGATTTGGTTATATTTGTTGGTCCAACTTGACGAAGTTGACGAGGTGGCAAATTAAAAGGAGGATAATGGAATGATGGACGACATCGACTGCAACCATGACATTTGAATTCTTGAAGATTTGGGCCATGTATGCCGTGTGTGTGTGGTATATGGTTGTGAGAAGAGCTGATTCAATAATTGATTATCAGTGGAAAAAGGTTTGTAATTTCTTTAAGATATATATGAGGCTTTTCCAGCTATAGTTCATTTTGCAACAAAGTTTATTTTTATACATGCATGTAGTTTTTGCTATGTGAAAATTTCTAAGCACAGTCACCGAGTTGTTGTGTTCATTTTCTGGCAAAATGTCTGGTAGGTAATTTTAATTCTTTTGTTCTACCTCATGCACCTTGTAGTTTCAAGTTTTGAACACCTGTGCGGTTAGCCTATCTGCTCATTTCACGTGATATGCACTAGTTTCTCAAGAAAGCAAACCATTTATTTTGCAGTGCATTGGATTTACAGACATTCTTTTAAAAATGTTTTTATTGCAGTCAGAATACACAGGGTGCGTATATTCCATCTACTGTCCCATACAGATTGAGGCATTTCAGAAAATGCAGATTCGTATAAGCTGAACTTCCACCAGCAGTCTGTCACCAATTCTAGCACTATACAATTTATAGAACGATGACGGAGGGCTGCATCCTGCATGTCAATCTGCAGTTCATAAATAAAGCTGTTAGAATGCATTAAGTAGAGTCAGATTAATAATATAAGTTTGTAGTAATAGATGTGAGCATTTTTTTTTTTTTGACTGAAAGATGTGAGCATTTTAACGTATATATTGTACATGGTAGGAGTTGTAGAATTTTCTATATGCTTGTTTAGTCCAACTGTAATAGATAAACAACTAGAAAATTTGAGCATTATTATGCATCTAGAACTTAAATGATTTACATTAGAAAAAAGCATTACATGTCATAGGTAAAAGGGATTTAATTTTTTTATGCATAGTGGTCACATTTTAGATCTCTATGCTATGGAAACTAAATTAAACTTTATGCTGAATACAATGTTCCCTGTAAAAAAAGTTGGGTATGAAACGCAGTTTTTAAAAAAAGTTGGGTATGGTTTTAGCATATTTCCTTTCCTAAAAGTAAACAACTTAAATCTTAAATAAAGCTATCTATTACCTCCTCATGTCAAGAAGATGCTGTTCAAAAAGCATATCCAGAAACCACACCACCTTCATTTAGTGTAGCTGCCTTTGTTCTCATCAAATAGCCACACTGGTCATTTATGATTACCTTGTCTTTATTCCTACATTCAGCCAAAACACTTTTACTGGACCATGCAACTATATGAACTACTAGAGTGGTTTGGTTATGATTTTGTTACCGCAGATAGCCTCCAAAAATCCCAAATTCAGAAACCGCGTGTTCCTTCGCACATGTACCCTCGCGAACAAGATAGCAGGGTGATGCTGGTGGAAATATCCTTTGCATTAGGATGTATGCTGCAAGCTCATTTCCTCCATCTTTTCGTTTTCGCAGACGAACCAATGTTTCACGGAGATTATCACCATAAATATTATTCCCTGTGCATGGCATTACGCATAACTATTCAGTGATGAATGCAGAAATAATTTGACAACTAAACATTTCAGGCCCATACCTCCACCCTCCCTTTGGGGTTTAAGGACAAACGACTCTGGAGATTTAATAGCAGACATTACTATACTGTCGTTTTCCAAGTTCCAGAGTCCTGCGAAGCATTGCCGTACTTTTTTTATGTCATCTTTGTTGTCGAAGAACCTGGTAAGAAGTGCAGTATAATGATAAGAGGAAAAGGAGGAAAAGAAGTACTACTGTAAGAAGACTGAGCCTTAGACGGGCAAAATGAATAGCGGCTACATATTGTTTTGGTAGCCGATAGTTACAGAGATATAAAGGATTATCTCACACCAAAGGAATATTTTTTTGATTCCATTTCATCTCTTTGTTCATCTGCAAAGAGCGAAACAAGTTACCTTTCAAGCACATATTCCTTTGCTAGTTCCTGTTGAATCTTTTTTGTCCCAACAAGATGATATGATATTGAAGGGCACTTTATTGCAGAAGAACGCTCAATTAAAGTTCTTGCTCTCCATTCCTACACATGGAGTGATACTTTTGTGAACCACAATTATGTCAATTACAGTTTATTTTTCGCATTGTGGTAACATCATTCCAAGGCAACTATTTTAGCACAGAAGGTAAAGGTGATATGATGTAGTGGAAGAATAAGAACATGTATACAGTTCATAGATCGAAATGATTAGAAAACGTACTGCTTCTGAAGGGTAATCGATCGGAGAGTAACCTGCTCTGAAGTAGACAAGAGCAACCGGCCACCCATTTCTACATGGAAAAGTTGAGCTCACACTTTTTTTTTTGTAGAAAACAGGTTTCCTCTGCTTTATTTGTGCAATGGCATGGATCAAAATAACCCTTGCATAAAGGTCAAAAAATATTCAGAGTATGTTCCAGCGTATTCTAGGTGCACCCGCCGATCGAGGAGGTCACTTCACTTCAAATATAAATTTTCATGAAGACAAAGAGAACGTACTTACATGACTAGTGTTCCATCAGGACGGAGGTTCCCTTCTGCTTCTATTGCCGAAAGAGTTTTGCGGATAGTTCTCACGCCGTACGTGTGAAACAGAGTTAAGAGAGACTTTTATTTAAATGCTTGGTGTATATACAGTACCTTCAGATGCACGAATTATAAAGGTTTGAATGCTATTAATTTTCCATATCAAATTTGTACCTCAAAAATAAAAATTATTTTTGGCTATATTTGAAGGATATCTTTCTTTCAGGGCAACAGTGATCCAATACTGGTCATACATATATCTCTTTCTTGTTGAACAACCACCAGAACTACTGAACTGAAAGCAAAAACTTCAGGACTTCATAACAAAGTGTTTTGAACACGAAATTTTGCATCGTGTGACAGAAACCTTGGATTGTTGTACTCAGCCCATGCTCTAGCTAACGCTTCAGCATGCTGGGTGATAGCTGTGTTTCAAAGGACACTTGCTTGATCCAAACCAAGTTCCCTCTCGTGCATCCTAACCAGGTTTCTGCACATTGCATATTAGTACTATTCAAATTGTCTTTTGGCAATAGGGAGATGATAAGAAAAATGGAAGGCAAAACCACAATCAAATAGAACTCTGGTGAATGGTGATGTGTAGACTTTTAAAGTTCTAATCCAAGTGAATATTTTCATTCCGTCTGCCTGAATGTGAAATCAATCAATAACTGTGTTGGCTTTCACAAGGTTGTAGCCAGGATGACAAAGAAACCATGATGTGTCAAACCAATATGTGCTTAGGGCCTGTTTGGTTCCCATGGGACTAGGGACTAATTTTTAGTCTCATTTAAAAGATGTTTAGTTTAAAGGACTAATGAGGGACTAGAGCTGACAACTGATTAGTGCATGCACAAGTGCACAAATGAGTTGACGACTGACAAGAGCACAGACTAATCTCAATTAGACTCTCAAGAGGGGCTAATGGACTAGGGACTAGTTGGGACTAAAAATTAGTCCATTAGTCTTGTTGTTGGATAAATTAGGGAATAATTGAGACTAAAATTAGTCCCTAGTCCCCTGTAGGAACCAAACAGGGCCTTAGAGTGGGGAAATTGCTCTGTGACTTTGACGTGACAAACTCAATTAGCAGTGACCAATTTGCACTTATTATGTTGTGTCATTCCAAACATCTATGAATGTAATTCAATAGAATTTTGATGTTCTTCCCTTATTATACCTGTGAAGCTCTGATACACGACAAGCAAGCCCATTGGAAGATGTAGAAATGGTGTTGAGCTCCACTTGAAGAAGCAAGCCAGTTTCTCCATCTACCATGTAGTCTGATCTGGTAAGACCTAAACGTATTTGCTGAAATATTTGTACATAATCAACCATTTGTTAAGTTAGCAGGAATGCGAGATTATTAATTTCTATTTAATTGGTGAATGCAACTGAAAAAAGGCTACATGTTTACCTCTTCCTTGTTTAGTTCCATCATCTCCGAGTGAATATCTAAAAGCCTTTTAGTGAATAAATCGACCTCTTTCGTCCTGGAAGAATTGTGAGTTCAAGTAATGAGAGTACCACGGGAAAGAGTTGCTATCTTCAAAAGAACAGTCTCGAGGCCCTTTTTTTTTTTTTTTTAAAAAAAAAGCTTTTAGGCAGGCAACTTTCAGAGTTTTCAGGCACTTGAAACAAAGTATGCATATGCTAGTTTGTGACATCTTTTGACTACTTTATGATTACATTGTTCTCCTAAAAAATGCACTGCACTGACGCATAAAACCAGGTAAAAGTTATATCGAATTCAAAATTTCTCGAAGTTTCATCCATCATTATTGAACGATTTGATGTTTCAAATAATTTTCTTTATGCACCTTTCTTTATTGTTGGGATTAAACCATTTAAGTCCATAAAGAGAATAACCTTGCCAAAGTCTGTTTCAAGAACTCCCCATCCAAGCTCACACGATCAACAAGCTCGTTGAAAAGCGGAGCCAACTCAAGCGCCTGATCCCAATAAAATTTTGGAAATGGCATTGGCAAAAGAAAAATGGAGCGTGTAGTAGACCAACACCGGGTGCTTTTCCAGATCTCTGCAACACACGGTTTCTGGATTATCAATACAATTTGCCACGATCACAATGATAAAACTGTATCCAATTGAAATTGTATAGTTGTGGGTATATACAGGGCCCAAGCGAAGTGTATTAACTTAGAGCATCTCTAACCCAGTCTAGCTGATAAGACAGTTTAGGTAACTCAAAAGTCTAAATTCATAATCTTTAACCAATAATTTGGGTAATAACTTTTACCTATTATAATATATAAACTTGGTCCTTTCTAAAAAAAATAAACTTAGTAATATTAAATTGTAATCAAATGTACTATCTGATAAAAATAAGTTTATAATTATGAAAAATATAATATAAAATAAATGAACGGCCCAAGTGTAATTTACTTAGAAGACCATGCTATGTCAGAAGATGCAGAGAAAACTACGCTCCACCGGCAGATCTCTTTTATTTATTCTATCTATAAAAAAAAATATATAGGTCGACGTCATCTCCAGTACGTACCAAGCCGCAGAACATGTACTAAATAAGTCGCCCCTTTATTCTAGGGCATCTTAGCTTATAAAAAATTAGATTATAGGATAAGACTTTCCTATATAACTTTGAAAATAAGGTGTGAAGCTTTGAACCTGGGTAAGATGGGATTGTCCCGAGAGCTCACTACTCTAACCAGTCATACCACGAGAAGCTTGGCACATCTTAGCTTATATATATGACCTTTAAATGGGAATCTTAATTGCGCTCTCTACTCTAGTATTCTCATACATGAAAATAGTCAGGTTGTGGCCGTCCATCTAGCACTATAACTAACACTCAGAACATCCAAACTGAAGATTATTCTTTTACCAAAAGGTTGTGGCCCTCAAGATTATTTTTTTCCATTAGTAAAAATATTTTGTGTACCTGTGACAATGAATGTTTTTTGCATCATCAATGTTTGCGTGGTAAGGCGTATTTGCTTCTCTTTATATTTATATAAAGTTGTCTCATTAATTCAATTAGATACTCCCTCTGTCCCTTTATATTTGTCATTATGAGAAAAATGTACAGGTCAAATTTTCTCAACTTTTAATAAATTTATAGAAAATATTAACAACATTATATCTTCAAATAAATGTAGAAAATAGATTCAATGATATATCTAATGATACTAATTATGTAGCCAATATATTAATATTTTATTAAATGTTTGGACAAACTTAAGTTTATTTAATTTCTCGGGAAGAGAAAACGGCAGATAAAAGGGATGGAGGGAATGTGTAGTATCATCTGACACTGAATCATTGGTTTTTCCCTACTGTAGAGAGGGTGTTGACGAGTGAACAGAAAGGGTCTGAGTATGTTAAGTCCCTAGGTTAAAGAAGTGACAATCTGGCTAACGCCTCGGCTGACTCATCAAATTAGTCGTGGGCTCAAGGGGTGATCTGAAGATGAAGAGGCCGATCGATCGAATCAACCTAGCCAGAACCTTGGATATCACCATGTGACCCTCTACCCAATCTGCTTCTCGATTCCTCCATTCTAAGACCCCTCGATTGGACTTTACTAACATGAGCAAACACCATACTGTTGGACGTACGTAGGGCTTAGAGAAGCCCAAACAAGATAAGTCACTTGTGTCCTCTTAGTGTGTTGAGTGCTCAAAGGCCACCGGAGATCCACGCACTGACCACTGACGAACAACACAATGCTGGTTCGGGGTTTCGATCCCACGAAAGGTGTCAACCTAATAAGTGAATCACCTATTAGACTAGAATTATTTTTTCCATATTTAATATTTAAACTCTTATATTGTCTTATCAGACTAGATATGTAGTATCGTCCAAAACAAACAATTATTTCCACTGTTGTAGAGGGGCTCACAACTAATAGTTGAATCGCCTATATATTGTACTATGTCTCTTCACAGGTAGTTCATAAAGAGATGTTGATGAAGCAAATATGGATGTATTGGGACCAAATACGGTTGCTAACAGCTCAATTATGGCTACCGAGAGACAACCACCTACCACAAACGGATCATGTTATGCCAAATGTTGCAAGGTGGTGCGATGAAGACGATGGTTTCGATGTTGATGATAACAATGGCACTGTGGCAGTATTATGGAATTGTCCCTGGTTACCACCTCACCCTCGCCGTCAAAGGCCTGTGCGCCTTCACTCATTGGTCTGCTTCAAGCGTCTGCGGTAGTCGACCATTTGCCACCCAAGGCACCTCTTTGTCTCTTGCCTCTTACGCCTCGGCGCAAGGAACGCAGAAAAGCACCATTGTCCGCCTGGCACCTTCCGTCGGACCCGGGTGCGCCAACCCCATCATGGCCTCCATGGCGGCCGGCATAAACGGCGGTGGTGGCCGCGGTACATCTTGTTGTCGGACAAATTCATATCTGGCCCCTTTGACGCCGCCGGGTAGCGCTGGACCAACCTTTCGAAGCAAGAGACGCTAAGTTATGGTGAACTGGGTGGAGCCTGCTGAACAGCGGCGTCACCGACATGTCAAGTTCCATGAGGCATTCGATGAGCCCGCCCTTGGAAGTGGGATGTGATGCGCGAGTTCATGCCTATGCTGGGCGATGGACATGAGTGCGGCGGTGAGGTCACGCCTTTTGATGCCCTCGAGTTGCCGCCGCCGCCAGCCTTGTTTGTCGTGTCTTTGTTAATTAGCTAGTACAACCTTGTTTGCCCACCACTAGTTGGTGATTTGTGTAGTGTATTTCTCCGAAAGCGGATGGCTCTCCTTGCCATTTCGTTTGCTTTTACGTGATCGGGCCATTCACCTGTTTGTCATTAAGAGGAGGAAACCAAATCCAAATATAAAGCGGATGTCGAGGGGACATCAAAGCCAACCAACAAGAAGTAAAGACAACCACCTATCTACGGATCCAAGGTATACAACCACCTATTTTGCTGCTTGGGGCGTGTAATATTTCTAATCTATCACTTAATGAAGCGCATGCTAATGTTAATGCACGCTTTTGAAAAAAATCACTACCAAAGGTATGGAGGCCAAAATTTGTAAAAGGTGTTACGAGCAATTTCGAGAGAGCGAAAGAGACAAATGTAGAGGCGAATGAACACGTTGTTTATTTCATTGATCACATATCGAGAAGTAGGGAGAGGTCATGAGAAGTAAACTCTCCCGTCAAGACACCATAACACACGCCTTGTGGCTGTGGAGAGTTCCCCATAGACGCGGTCAAGCGGGAGGAAGGAAAAAAAACCCGGGTGAGCCCAGAGCTCACAAAGAACCCGGTGTGCCCCTCCTCTAGATTGACGCCACGTAGGCGGGAGTAGATCGACGGATAGCTAGTTTAGTTCGGCTCGGCTCCGCGCCCTACTTCTTGTGTGCGACTCGATCAAAGCATATTCCATCGGCTCAGCTTTTGCGTCGCTCGCCGCCAGGTCAACCGTGCGGGTCGCCAAGTCCACGCATTGCTCGCAGTTGCGCCACCATCGCACCTGGTCTCCTCCCGATGCGCCGCCTTCAGCTTGCCGGGCTGAACCGCGGCCATGGCTGAGGGCGGAGGGCGTACAACAGCTGCGACGGGCGATCACTAGTAATGAAATTATTTTGCGTGACACCCCAAAATATTAACCGTGGGCGGACACTTTTTGCCCATCACGGTTAACGCGGCCGCCACATGCGCTTTATTTTTATGCGTGGCGGGCAACATAAAAACGCCGTCATGGTAAATAGGTATTAACCGTGGAGGGCATCCTAACGTGCCCGCCATCAGAATCGATTTTCCGTGGTGGGCTCCTTTAAAAGCCCGCGAACCTAAAATGCAGGCCCAATTTGGAGTCCGCATGCCCCCAATATGAAGCACCTAGTATATAAAGAAGCTGAAACCCTAAGCCATTCCGTCTTTTTCTTCCTTAGCCACCAGAGTCGAGCCCGTCGTTTCCTCTTCGTCTGGTCATCGATCCCTCCTTCCCCGCGCCGGCCCTACCCCACCTCCTTCCTCTCCCCCCTGCCCCTTCCTTCCTCCCATCGGGCGCCCTCCCGTCCCCGCGGCGCCCCTTCCCTTTATCCCCCTCCCGCCGACGCCCTCTCCGAGGCGGATCCGGCGACCATGGTGGCTCCACGGATCAACGGCGCCACGGCCGGCGCAGCCGGTTCGTGGCAGCGAGGGCGCGATCCCGCTGGGCGGCGCGGCGGGATCCGCGGGCGCGACTCCACGGCGTTACCGGGCGGGCGACTCCACGGGCGCTTACCGCGGGCGGCGACGACTCCGGCGCCATGGCGACGAGGCTCTCACGCTGAGCAGGCCTATTCGGTGGCGGCGCTGGCAGATTCGGGCGGCGCAGCCTCCATGGCGGCTACCGGCGGCGAGGACACGGCTGCCACGGGCGGGCGGGGCCGAGCCCGTGGCGGCGCTGGCGGATCCGGGCGGCGCCGCGCACCACCGCGGGCGGGCCTGCTCAGTGTTTTTTATTTTTATTTTTTTCAAAACCCTGCATCGCGGATTTGGCATTGTAATTTCGCCCACCACGGTTAATCAATTAACCGCGGGCGGCATCGTGAGCCCGCCACGATTAACCGTGACCTTTCATGGGTGACGGGCTCAAATGCCCGCCACGCAAAATCAAATTGGCCCGCCACGCAAAAATCATTCGGGTACTAGTGGATGGTTGTGAGGGACGGGATCGAAACCGAGCCGGGACACGGAGCGTAGAGCGAGCGGCACATGCGAACCACGCATCGTGCAAAAAGGCATCGCAAGACCAACCATCCGATGGGGAGTTTGGACACGTGCCTTCCATCTACAGGAGGGGCGCACCTTGCGCCCGTGAGCCCTAGGCTCACCTAAGTTTTTTCCTCGAGGGAACTATTCATCTTTATGCACCCACAAGGTAAGTACAACCCTCACTGATTTGCTCCAGCTTCGCCACTACCTATGGTCATAATCAAAACGTGAGTTTGGGAGACAAAACATTGTTGTCACGAGATTTGCTTTCCGGTGTATTTTATTGTTTTTAGGCAACAATTGGGCTGATGTTTGACGTACTGTTGTCCTTCCCGCCATTAAAAATTTAGCCGCACTTTTTGTTATAAAACATTGTCGTGCTTTTCATTAATGGCTGAGCAAAGTATACGGAAATATGTAAAGAAACGCGCACGCGCTCCACGGGTTACGTTTTGCTTTCACGTTCGTATAGTGTGGCCATCATACCTTTGTTACAAATATATTTTTAACGGGTGACCTCAGGCCCTCACTGGTTCGTCTCGACGAGTCGTCTGCGAACCCTAAGGTTTTCATGTCCGGGGAAGTTCCCCGATTGACCAGTCTTCTCGTGCGTGTGTAGCGGGGTGCAAATATGATGAAATTTTGAGCATATTCAATGTTTTTTTCTAATTTTTGGGATGCATTAGCACCCCAAGTTACAATGTATCTTTGTCACTGACCATAGGGATATGCTATTATGTACGTCTAGGTCAGCATGTGACATAGCGTTAGCCAACAATTCTACTTTTAATAACGTTTTGTTGATCCGTGGCAAAGGACCAAACAAGTCTCCGAAAGTAAAATTAAATGACATCATTTTTTTTGAAACAGTGTCAATTGTCACCGGTGTGTTAGAACCTATGTACTCCTTTTGTCTTTAAATATAAGATCTCTAAGCAAATCTATGACAGATTTTTGTCCAAAAAATTATGGCATAAAGATGTTTCTGTGGATAGTTTCATAGCGTTTTTTTTTAATACAATGAAACTTACATTAAACACCCACTATCAATACAAAGTTTCACTCTATAGTTTTATAGGCATTTTCGTGACTCATAGATAGGTGTTAATTGTGTCAAGAGAATTTGATTTAGATAACACTCATTTCTTCTCTCTTATTGAATACATTGCCACCTATTTAATGCAAATGAAACTTAAATGAAACCCTCACTGAGACGGGTTTAAAGCTTTCCATTATCCATGGCAAAAATATGCTTTGTATATAGTTGAGTTTGATGGTTGACTTTGCTGATAGACATTAATGACATGATAGACATTAATGACATCTTTCATGTGATTAGGCTCATCTGGTGACCTTAATAAATGAGTGTACTCTCTCTACTCTAAAAATATAAAGTATCATGGGAATTGTATAATATACTCCCTCTGCTTCCCAAATCATGTTGTCGTTGGTGTGCATGCCACAAGTTTGACTCTTTTTTTAGAAAATATGTGTAATGTTTTTATCTCCAAATAAATTAGATAAAAAAACTAGATTTAAAGATCTTTGCAATGATATTTTTTGAAAGGAAATCTTTGCAATGATATTAATTATTATATATTATAAGTATTAATATTTAGTCATATGTTTCTTGAGAAGCGGCAAGCGACGGAGGGAGTATTTATTGTTGTAAAACAAATGAAGCGTATAACTCCGCTTTAATTATGAGGGGATTTTGAGATTATCATATCAGGGTGGGTAATAGATATTAGTCACATTTATTTGGTTCCTACTAAAGGGGGCCAATCTTAACATAGTATAATCTCTTAAAGCAAAAATAGACACCGGAATAAATCTTTTCTATAGAAAAAGGAATGATCAAATAAGGAAGAATATATATATATATAGCATGTTTGCACAAATATGCGGTATGGTATATAGTAACGTGACTTCACCGGGTGGTTCTTGTCGCCGACGACGAGGCCGTGCTGCGAGCACCATACGAGAGCCTCTTCCACCAACTCGTCCACCAGCTCAGGCGGCAAGGCCAGCTGCTGCGACCTCCGCGCGGTGGAGCCGATAATGGCAGCGCACCTCGTCCTTGTCACCGGCGACTGAAGCCTCCCTCGCCACACGGCCGCAGAACGAGGAAGCAGCTGCCCCCGGGTAGCTCCGGGCAGAGCGCCGATTGTTGGGGTGCAGCTGGGGGAGAAGGCGACGGCCATTTACGTCCTTCGGTGCTATGGCCCCCGGCTGGTGGCTCGTCTTCTTGCTGCCCTATTGGGAGTTTGGGACTTCCGAGTTAGGATTAGGAGACGTTCGGCAAGGAGAGAGCAGCTGGACACGGCGGGCGTGGAGACTGACGTAAGATTTAAGTTATTCTAATCTCATACACATAAAAATTTGCAATTGAGAGGATATATATAATGTTACGGGGACGTGGGTATCCACCACACCACAAGATCGCCGTCTACTGTATGTTTGATGCTGCCATTGCCCCTTAATAATAAACTTAGCTTTTTCACCTATATCTGTATTTATATCTGTCTATACTATATACCATAAAGAGCGTAAGAATTATAAAATGCATGTCACCCGAAGTTTCATATCCACCTTATGTTTTAACTGTTACATATAAATTGAGACCTTCATCCAAGGGTTGTTAGACCTCCTTAATTATTTTCTAATAAGTGAGCCACCCCTTAAGATGTAAGATTTGTTTGTGTTTTTTTCGTTAAATTCTCGAGACTATGTTATTTTTTGTTCACCAAAAATTCTACACGCTTCTACACATACGCGGATACGCACGTGTATCCAGGGCGCCTCGGCGGTTAGTCAAACCAAACGGCGCCCACGTGTACTCATCCGGGGCGCCTCGGCGGTTAGGACCACAAAGGCCGAGGAGAGTCTCTCAATCCATTCCCTCTCCCTTTGCAATGGCCCCGTTCCTCGAGCAAACAGCCTGATGGCATTCGGTGGGAGCGCCGGCGATGGCGGTTCCATCCGCACTGCTGCCTATCCCTCGAGTTTGTGCAAGCATGTGCCAAACTGGTCCGTTAAACTGGTCGGCTTCAATCATCTCCACTCAAACCATCAGTTGAACAGATCGGTTTCATGATAAACTTCTCGGGCTTGATCAAAGACGACTGTGGGGGGATAAACCCCTATCCCCTCACGGCCCATCTTGGGCTGAGTCGCCCGTGCCGGCCAGGCCGCAAGACCAAGCCCCTCCGCTGCCTTCTTGAGTCGGGGTCGTCCACGAAGACCGCGCCAGTAGGCGTGGGCGCCAGTCAACGCGTTTCATTGTGTAGTTCTTTATCGTATTCCATGCAAACTTCCCCATTGTAACCGGTCAGGGAAATCTTGTCGGACTAAATCCAACCTGTAACCCTACCCCCCGAATATATAAGGCGGTTAGGGACCCCCTCTAGAGGATCATCTCATTATTCCACCAAGCAATACAAACTATAAGCAGGACGTAGGTTTTACGCCCTCATGACGGCCGAACCTGGGTAAAATCTCTTGTGTTTTGCCCTTTCGTCTTGCTTAACATCCTGTTAGTCGTCTAGCGCACCTCTACCGATCACAATCTACTAGCTTGGGCATACCCTTGATAGGCTATCGACCATATCTCGGCCGCCGGGCCGGCGTGCCGAGGTAGGGGGTGTGCATGAAGACGCCATGACTAGCAATATGGTGATCTTCCCCGATTCCATGACGGTCGACCCGGCGATCCAGTTCGACAATCGCCTAGGACAACGGCACCATCCTCGGCGTCAACAACCTCGTGTCGGTGCAGATCCAATCTGCACCGGCTCCTCTTCACCAACAACGCCGGCACTGGCTTCACCATTGAGGCGGAGTCGACCAAAGCCCAATCAAGCTCACCCACCCCCTTCGTCCCGCGCATCGCGCAACCAACCACAACATCGACGATCCGCTCACCGGCTTCGACCGAATTACTTTGGTCGATTCGCCTAGATCGCTTCTGCCAACAGGGACCGCATTTGTGACGACGATCCGATGTGTCACCAAGCTATATCGATCAGGTTGGGGGTCGCCAGCCCCAACCAGGATCCGTCATCACTACCACACCGAAGGGTGCACCATCCATGTCCGACCACCTCAGGCTGCTCGGGCGCAAGCTGCCGACCTCTGGGACTGGTCCGAGGGTCGTCCCAGCCACTATGACTTCGTCGACGTTCCCACCTTCCAAGAAGACGACGGGAGCTCGGCAAGCCCCAAGATCTGCATGGCTGACCTCTCCCGATCCCTAAAGGGAAGGGAGGCCACCGCTTTGAAGAAGAAGACGGCGCATCGCACCCTCGTATGAGGGCAGCACGACCTACATCGAGGGCGATGTCGAGATGAATCTCAGCTATGACTCCCCGCTATACGCCCGGCACAACGCCTTGGGCACACGACTACCAGACGGGAATCCACGCCATTAGCGAAGACTCTAGCCGCTGTTGATGGCGAAACTGAAGAGAATCACGGCCCGAGAAGCTCGTAACGCCGATCGGGCGCGACATCGCCAACTGAGCTGGACGCCGCAAGAAACGCTTCTACGGCACCGGCGCCCAAAATATGGTGGCCCCAGCCACGCCGGGCCGACAACCCCCAAGCGATGACCGCCGGGGCGTCAGCCGTAATCTCACGGATCAATTCCGCATGGTGGAGACGCCCCGGTGTTCAATACGCCGAAGCTGAATACCGCGGCGGCCGTCGCTGCACTACTTTGACAAGTTCCCGACGCGGAAGAAGTCGTAAGCATACATCTATGCTACCAACACCCAGCTCAACCCTGCCTCCGGCTCTGTAACACCCGAAATTTTTGCATCTTTGAAATTAGAGTAAAATGATTTATTTATGTATTTTTGTTCCCATGAAAACATAGCAAAATAATATTTTCCAAAAAAATTAAAATTTATCATAGGAAGTAGAAACATGGTTGAGCATACATGCTGTTGCATATCTTCTTTTGTGTTGATTTGGTTTTTGACCAAAAGTTCAAAGGAGTTCAAAATCGTTTGAAATTTCTATTTGAAATCTATTCAAATAAAAGAAAAAGGGTATTTCTTTTATTCTCTTCTTCTTTTCTCTCTATTCGGCTGGCAGCCCAACGTGGCCTTTTCCTTGTTCTTTGGCCCATGCGGCACTTTCATCTTGGGCCACTAGCAACTGGCCAGTGCAGCACGTACGCAAGAGCAGGGCTGCTGCCCATCTTCTCTCTGTCGCTGGCACCTCGGGAACTCCTTGTCAGCGTCGTGCAACTCCAGCTCGAGTCGCTCCTTGACATCGTAATCGAGCCGGACTCAACTCGACACCTAGCGAGCGCTGCATGCAGTATTCCGCGAGCCCGGGATTTCCTTTCCTAAAATCTGCAACCTTGGCCTTTATAAACAAGCCGCACGCACCACCCGTTCCTTTTCCAATCTAAACGTGCTGCAGCAGGCGCAACCCTAGCTAGCAGCCGCCAAGCTCGACGCCGTTCCGTCAGCCAAGCTTCGTCGTAAGCTTTTCCCCAAGCTCCGAGTTGTATTTGTGAAGCCTGGGATCTCGTTCTTATTTGTTTTCGTGCTCCAGCTTGCCAACTCCACCTCGCCGGACTTCGCAGATCGAAGCCGCCGCTATTCCGCCATCCGCCGTCCTCAAGTCGTTCTCGACCCGCAACGTCGATTTGAGTTCCATTGTCCTCATGGTTTCTGTCGATGGCTGTGCCGACCTCATCTCTTGTTGCCACAGCTACGCATCGACTCTGGCTTCGTCATCAAACTTGATCGGTGATGAGATCTCCAGGCATACTTTCCTCTGTCCCTCTCACACGTGAGCTGCACCCTTGTCGAGTTCTTCCCAATCATGTTCTATTCAACCATTGGTGATTTATCCATTTAATTATGCAGTTTGAAATCTTTCATTCGGTCTCCAACTCAATGCCGTCTATCCTTGTGGGTGCTGGAAACCGGCCATGCATGGATGAAGCCATGCAAAGCATGCTTAATTAAAGGTGTGTATTACTCTATCGATTAAAGTTTATGGTGGTGTCATATGTATGTCATCCATGCATCATAAATAAATCATCATTGTCTATTTATTCCTCAATTCAAGAAATATCATCTTTTTATACATCGATGATAGTGTTCTTCTCATCTACCTTAGCAAGCCCTCAACGCCATCTGATCATTGTTGCCGACCATGTGCAGCGTAGCCTGCCAACATGCTGCTGCTGTGCCGGTCCTCCTCCCTGGTTGCTATGGCGAGCCTCCTAGTGCTATTCACGTCAAGCACATGCAAAGTTTCTATCCAGCAACCAAATCAGATTTAATTATTTTATTTTATTTTGAAATTCAAGTTTGACATGTCTACCGACACTCTTGTTTTGCCATCCTTTTTCAAATGTCCATAACTCTCTCATTTTAAGTCCAAATCGATCTGTTTAAATTTTGTTAGGTTCATAATTCCGTAATCCATATGTTTATCTCACTGTTAGGTCAGGTTTGAAACTTTTAAATTTCGAGATTACACTAGGTTTATTATTTTCTTAATGTTAATCTTGTAAAATTCATAACTTCGCCATTTTTAGTCCGATTTCGGTGATCTTTACGTTGATGTGATCGTAGAGACGTGTAGAATAGTTTTATAAGCTTTTCAAACTGTTTTTCCACTGTTGGTGTATTGTTCTAATTGTAGCCTTGTTTGCCATGCATGATTGGATCCATATGCTTGTCTCATTTGTCGATTGGAATCGAGTAGATCGGTGAGCTTTATGTTGTTGATCTCGAAGAAGATTGAGGTCAAGAAGAAGCTAACAATCAAGAAGGATTTATTTTGAAGCTTTGGACTTGAAGAAGGATCGTATTTGAGGCAAGTATAGCATGAGACTATCCTTGTTACCTATTCACTATTAATCACTTAATCATATGCATGTGTCTAATTTGTCAACCTTAAGGACATCCTAGCCAGTTATCTTGTTCATTGAATCCTATGGGTTATTGCATACGGGTAGTTCTTGCTAGTGCTCTAAATAAATAATTATGATATGAACTTTGATTGGATGAATACATGAAGTGATGTTTAAAGACTTGGATGTTGGTAACATGGACTTTAGAGTCGGGCTCATGCTTTTACATGATGCTCTAGACTCTCCGTAAGGACTTATCCGTCGTGATCATCCGGGATATACGATACAGCTATGGGGCTACATGGCTCGCTCTCTAGTCGCTCAGGGGATAGTGTTTACTTGTGTCGGTGGTTTCCGAAACGGAAGAGAATGGGTTGTAGCCCTATCGCTATCCGGCATATTTAGATAACCCCTTTGAAAGGCTTTATATGATTCTTGATGTTTTGGGTCTAGCTAACCCATTGCATTTGAGGATCATGACCCGTAGTGAAAGTGTACACCTCTGCGCTAGTATAAAAATTATATACAGCCGTGTTCGCGGTCATGAACGGCCTTGGAGACATTACGAGAATAGAGATGATATCTTGAGACATGGACATGAGATGATGATGATGATGTTGGAACTGAACGATGACAATGGACTGTCATGTGAACGATATATTTATGATGATAATGTGGGTTAATGGGTTAAGCATAACTTATTGCTAATTAAATGCTAAAACTTTGACTTACTAAAATGCTTACTGCAGCTTAAAACCAAAATCAAGCCTTTTGAGCCTCATAACCCCATGTTATGCTTGCGGAGTTCGACATGGACTCACCCTTGCTATTTCCCCACACCTCGGTGAAGTTTAGGCTTGTGATCAACCGGTCGGTCGGTCCTGTGGAGCCTACACCGAAGAACAGAGTGTCTTTCCGCTTTTCCCGCTAGCTGAGGTTATGTCTTTTATGTTATGTTCATTATATTTTAAGCATTGTGAATTGATACTACTATTTATTTGTAAACTATATGTGAGATTTGACTTCGGGGGCTCACATATGGCTTCATCTGGTTTTGTTCTTAAAACCGGGTGTTACAGCTCCAAGGCGACATTGTTGACACTACTTAACGATATCACTAATGTAGCACAAAACTCGCGCAGTTTAACAGAATAATAAATACCATTGTAGCATTTTAATGAGTAAGAGTATCGAATCCACGGGGAAGACATCTACAAACTAAATATGCATAACGCTAATAATGTCCATATGTATGGAATGTCTATAACCAATAATAATAATGCTTCTACTCAACAACAGGGTTAACGTCACATAAAGTAATAAAGATATGATAAAGATATATATATGATAAATGCTAATAAAGATAAATGATAAATGCAAGGATCAAGCCATCATGAAATAATAATATTCAATGAAGTATTCTAGTCTAAGGACTAACATGTGTAATATAAGGAAAACTTACTAATGAGTAACTATCATCACATTCTGTTGCTAAACTCTAATTAGTGCAAACATCTAGCTATCATTGTTAATACTACTACATCATATCACACTCAAGGGTCATCAACTAGGAAGGATTCAATAATGAGATGTTCACCTTCTTCGCGACAAACGACCTACCGTTCTTTATATACGGGAGGAGGATTACAGAGGACTCAATAGGGCTGTAACCCCTACAATCTACCACAGGACCCGACATATAGAGGGCATTTGTAGATATAACATATATAAGAACCACACTTACACAAGTTATAACACCTATCTTGCACGTTACAAGATGAGGGCTATACAATCCTAAGCATGCAATCCATAATAAATATATAACTCTACTAGACAATTAAAGCAAACAATAAACAATGCAATAGATAATATAATAAAGATAAAGAACAATATCATAGATGAACTTGAGTAATTAAATATATCAAAGAGATATAATAATGTACCTATGAACACCATGATAGAATCTGAAGCTCAAGTCTTCCTAGACTTGGATCTCCTTCTAATCTACTACTATGTAGCTAATCTCTCTAGAACTAGAACTAGTCTCAAGAACTAGGGTTTATGGCTCTAGACTTGATCTCTGAATTCAGACTCTCAACTGAATTATCAATACTAAATTAGGGTTTCGGGGGTGTGGTCTCGCCTTGCTTATATATCCCCATAGAATGAATCTCACCCTTGGAACAAACCTACTTGATTGGGCGGTGTAGATCTACTACATATGTCGGTTTTAGGAAGATTCCGTAAGTAGGACACGTGGCGTGCGGGGGGTGCCGCACGGCCCCATTGTAGGTGCCGCCCGGCCCCACCTATCAACTAGTGGGCCCGGCCTTCGTGAGTCTGTCTTTTTTTGTCATTTAGACCCTTGGAAGTCACTCCAATCGCCCGATTCGATACCTTTTTTTGGTTTACGTATTTCTCCTCTTCTCTTTGATTTTCGATGTTTTCTAGGGTTCACCTATAAAAACTGCGTGTACACAAAAACTTGTGGAAATTATTAGTATAAACTCTATCTTCTATTGTTCTTGTTATCAAATGATCTATCATTTCATGCTAAAAAGTTGACGAAAACTACCATCAACGCACATCTACATCTCGCCTCTCCTCCCGACAATGCTCGCGCTGAAGGCGCCGTCTTATTTGGAAGGTCGCATCATCTCAGCCCGCCAGAGCGGAGGGCAACCGTAACCGGCCGCAATGGCCAAGGGCAACAACGCCGATGGCGGTGGAGCTCTTGCCCCGCAAGGGGCCAATGCACCACCGGGCAAGGCGGCAAACATGGCGCCGTCGTCGAGGATCATGGAGGTGGTCGCGGTGCATCGGCCGGGGCGCGGGTGGGCAACCACCCCGCATCCCGCCTGAGCTAACCAATGTCCTCGACCTCCTTTGACATTAACGAGCGTCGCGATGCTCACCATCGCATAACGGCAAGCCAACAAGCTAGAGAAGAAGCCGAGCTCCCGCGGCATGAGGAGTACAACATGGCGCATGGCAACCCAACGGGGAATCTTACCGTCACCGATCAAGCCATACCACCCTCAGCTCCGACATGTCCGGTGGACTATAAACTTCAAAGGCGTTAATGCTCTCACGCACTACACCAAATGACCAAGATCCCGCCGCCTCATGTCATGTGTTGATGGTTCTTAATATCGTCACTAGAGATAGAATCTATCCTCGCAACGACGCCGTAAAAAGCTTGTTGGCAAGCTTTAGCGTTACCACTAAAGCCCGATACACCAAAAGGATGGCAAACGGTAAAACCGCAAGCCTGTTGGTATATCTTATAACATAAAATTAATAGGCATTTAAAACTGAAATAAGGGCTTAAAATGAATATCAACATAGTTTAGGGGCCTGACTAACATAATTCCATGAGTTTTGGTGATTTATATATTTTCAAGGATTAAACAGGAAAATGCCCGAGAGTTTACAAGCCCTACGCCATAAAGACTTATCCACAAAGTAACTCGACTTGAAACCCACGCAAGAATATTCTAGAAGACACCAAAGGACACGAGACACAAGATGGGGCCCACCTGCTAGTACGCAGGGGCGCGGCCGCCTTGTGGGGCCCACTGTCGACCTCCCCTTCTACGTCGGTTCCTAACCGCCATTGAGGAGTAATCTTGTCCATCAATTAAGGTCGGTTTGATCCAAAGGCCGTGGTGCATCCTCCAAGGCTATATAATAAGACCCCCGACCCTGGGTGAAACCCTAATTCATTCTACTCCATACCAAATCCATCAATCAAGACCCAAGTCCAGATCCCAAGCCCAAGTTCCACCATAATCAGAGCATTAGCTATCTAGGCTAGTTCTAGAGGAAGTCAAGCCTGTCCTGGATTCCTGATAGTCAAGAAGTAGCGGGAGCCGAGCTTCTCGTGGCTTCTCTCTTGTATCTAATTTGTAAGTATATGGTTAGAATACAATTGCTATGACTTTATTCTATTCAATGATTATATTCTTAGTTATATGTTTCCATGCTTATTATGATTATATATTTAGTTTAGTATGTTCGTCTTTATATTCAAGCATGGAGTCATATAGCTCCCCTTAGTTGTGCACTTTGTGGGTGGTCGACAATGTGTAAGCATGGTGTTTATACGGTGTTTGCCTATGACATCACCCTATATTCTAGGATGTGTAGTAGATCGTGGATATGATATTGCCATTGAGTCCTTTGTAATCCACCCCCCGAATGCAGGGCTAGTTGAGCTTTATTACTATGGTAGACTTGCTTTGTTCCTGATCTTCCTTAGTAATGTTCACCTTGTGTAGATATATTGCTTTCATGCCATGATGACTAGATGTATTGGACTAATTGTAGTATGCATTGACATATAAGTAGGAGTAACTTAGGAATATTCTGTCTGCTATACCTATACCACGTTATTTAGCCAGTTATGAAACATTCTAGTGGCATATCATGATCTTTGACTTGGCAGTTATTATTATCATTTATCTTATTATCTTTATTATGTGACTCACATGGTTTGAGTTTAGTATGATGCATATGGTTACTCTACATTACAATACTGCAAGCGAATCAAATTAAATCGACTCAACCAACCCATAGCCTACCCCTTCCCTATGGTAAAATATAAATACGATACCTGGATAGACATCCGGCGAAGTGCTACAATCGGTATTTCTATCTGTGCGCTTGCAGATACCATAATTATATTATCATTGCAAGAGATTCAAGTGTCATATTAAGAATACCATTCAAGCATTTCTTAGTGTTGTTGCTAGGGTGACAGACTAGTTCGTAGGCAATGCTAGAATGTGTGGTACACCTTTTGTACCTATCCTGGTGAGATTAACTCCACCATGGATAATGTTGTAGAGTCATACATCATAACTAATTCCGTCTAACTATTTTAACTCTCCGCCCTAACCCTTGCTAGAATGTGAGATTAACTCCACATCTAGGCTGACTTATTAGATAGATACCATTATACATTTCTGGCGCCGTCCTGGGGTTGGATATTAAATCCAGTCTTTTGTGATTGCGTTAAGAAATGTCAACAAAGCGCACGACTTAGTGTAGCTTTTCACCAGGAGTATTCCAGGTATTGATTTCCATGAGGAACGTGAAGTGAACTAACTTAGAATCAAGGTTTGTCCTATGATGATACAAGGTGTGTATATGGTAGTTGAGATGAGAGGCTTTCTATTGCTAAGATATCTGGATAGGCTAGATAACTAAATGTGGCTTTATCAGCCCTCGGACACGGAGGTAGTAGGTGAAAGTGGTGAGTAAAACCATCGCTAATCAAGTTACTATTTTAATGGAGCCTTACCTTTTAAGAACTTGCCTATAAACACGTGGTGATCTAAACATAGACCGTAAGGGCTGTCACCATCTTACTGGCTATCACAAACAATGCGGCAAAGAAGTGGCATACACCGATAAGAATAACCTAGACACCACATCTATGCTATGCTTAATACTCTAACTCTAGCCAAAAGCTAAAGCACTCTACTAGAAGTAAATAAATTACTTAAAGTAAAACAATGTACCAATGAAGAACGAGTGAATAGCTACTATACTAAATCGAGATATGCAAACTATAAAAGAACTCGAGAATGTATTACTTAATAGAAGAAGTACACCCTTGAGAGGTAGACCTTGAAGGAGATTCCCGACAGACCCGGGGCTTCCTCTAGAAGACCTCTCTCTCTCTCTCTCTCTCTCTATATATATATATATATATATATATATATATATATATATATATATATATATATATATATATATATATATATATATATATATATTGATACACTAAAGGAGCAAGGCTTAAGCCTACTACATTAGAGTGAAGCTCTTCCTTGTGATCATGACTTGAGAGTGGGGAGTAAGGGGTATTTATAGCCCCAAGGTGGAGTAGGGGGCTACTCCAAATACGTCGGCGATCCGCATGATCTCCATCCTCCTCCGTTGGATCAAACCGCCATATAATGGACGAAAGGAGATAGAGCACATGTTTCTTATGCTTGCATGATGGCATACAAGGTTAGTGGATGAGTTTGGGCCAATAGGGGTAGTTCGGCCGAACCCCTTATTGGGCTTTTGGCCCACTCCAACCCTTCTAGAAGGTGTCCCCACATGTCATAGAAGAGGTTGGAAGGGTGCATGATGGATGGGGTTGTTCAACCGAACATGGTCCATGACCTGTGGCAAAGGGCCTTCTCACGGTGCCGGAGATGCTGGTCCCACTGTCGATTTCTGCGTCTTTTGTTGAGATCTTGCCCTGACGAATATTTTGTACATTCTGGATCCATGTGATGGACCAATTAGGATGCTCCCCTTGTTCTCCCACGGATTGGTGACATGGCAGGTGACATGGCACACTTTGGCCTTGTTTGGCCGAAGTGGGTCAATTTGCCAGAACTGTGTGATTTTCGTCCTATTTGCAAAGTCCTGCGGAGAAATACTCCAAGTATAGATGGAACTAGTTATTGGGTAAAATATGTTCATGAAATGTTGTTCTTCCTCTTAAATTGAGAATGTTGACGTTGTTTTGATGATATAAAATAGGGTGTTTTACCGTCAACAAGATCCTCCACACTACATCTTTGCTTGTCTTCGAGCAAAGGAAGGAGGTTGAAGTAAACATAGACATAACACTTGTGAGATACTGAACTACCATAAAGACTATTTCAAAGCACTTCCTATGCGAGTGGGATATGTGGTCAGGTTCTGTCATATATCCTTGAGAAGTTGGGAAATGGAACAGTTCAAAGCAAGTCATCTTCCAAATTCACATCTTAGTACTTGGAGTTTTTTTGACACTTATTTTTAAGAATGAAATCACATAGATCACTTATACTCCTCAAATGGGTACTCTCAGTTCACTCAATGGTGTATAGATCCTTACTAAGGCATAGAATGAAAGTGCCTTTTTTGTTTCATCCTGCTTCTATTAAGGTCTATGTGGAGCTTAGGTAGGGATAAACATAATTGCATACTTGCATTGCATATATTGTAAAGCCAAAACAAGGATCCTAGGAGAAAAGTATCATGCTCTTAGATCAAGAATGTGCATGTTTGTGGAAAATACGGGTAACTTTTGCTCCTCTATTGGATATGATCTCTCTCTATCTTATTGTTTTGAGACATGGCTATCATATATACTTTTTTTTTTTTTTTTTTGGACCTTCATGAGTTCAATTTTTTTACTTCACTACAAGAAAAATGGCCTTTTAGGATGATCTCATTTTGTCGGTATAGTCGAAAAGTGTCACAAAAATAGGGTTATGACAAAAACCCTCAAGTCATGGGGTTCGTCATATAATGACCGTCACAAAATGTCGGGCGTGACAAAAGTTGGGGCTGCGTCACAAAAACATCCCAACATTATGTGACGCCTCCCACTCTATGTCATACAATACTTGATTTTGTGACACTAGGTGAACACATCTTGTAATACATTCTCGTGTCACATATAGTCTTGGAAGGTTCTAATCTAGGTGCTTTTGGTGACACTCTCTTGGCGTCATATGTTACCTCGTCACTAACGGCACCCAAGATCTATGGTCCAGGCTAATATAATGAGCCATTGCAATTGAAACAATAATAATATATCGAATATGATACTTTCCTTGTAACCCTACCCCGTAGTATATAAGAAGGTGTAGAGGTCCCCCTAGTTAGCACCCAATCTCATACATAATTAATGCAATTCCGTAGAGCATAGGATGTAGGGTTTTTGCGTCATCTTGATTGTCTAAACTTGTATAAATCTTGTGTCTTTGTTACCATCTAGTTCCCGATTGCATGCACCCCTACCACACAATCTACCATCATGGGCATACTACTCGATGGATTGCTTGAACGATATTTAGTTGACAAAAGTACATCATATAACATCACAATTCTATTTTATGAACATCAAATGTATCTTTGAAATACATAAATAGAAAAAGTAAAATATGAAAAATACTAAACAATTAGATAGAGTAAAATAAAACGGAGAAAATAGAAAAAAAATCTACAAAATTAAAAGAAAGGATAAAGAAAAAAATAATAGAAAATAAAAAACTAAAAGGCATACCATAACTTATTTCTATAATTAAGGAAACTACCTAGAAACCACATCACAAATACACAAATTACTTTTATACATAATAAAAACTAAATGTTTTGGTACCCACACAAATGCACAAATTATTTTTATAGTTAAACAAAAGACAAATAGTTTTACATATGATATAACCTATTCAAAGATACCGACATACACAAATAAAATAAATACGTAAATGACACAAAAAATGAAAAGGCGAATAAAACCATGAAGAAAAACAAAATTAGAAATAAAAGGTAAATAAAAAGAAAAGAAATGAAAAGAAAAATAATTAAATAAATATGTAAAATAGAAAAGAACAACAACAAAATTAAAAAGAAACAAATAGTAAATAAAAGAAAACCAAAAGAAGCATTTACATACTCTTTAAAACAATATATATCCTACTCGTTTCAAACTATAATTTGTTTGACTTTTTTAACCCCAAATTTGACCACTCGTATTATTCAAAAAATTATGTAAAACATCACTTCTTTTTTGTTGTGGCATGCTTTATTAACAAAAGATCTTGAATGACTTAAATTTGATTATGTTTGCACAATTTTTTTTAATAAGACAAGTGGTCAAATTTATGGCTGAAAAAGCCAAATGAATTATATTTTGGAATGGAGGGAGTAGTAATTTGGTTCGGCTATTAGAAAAAAGGTGGTCCAATAGTATAATATAAAGGAAGAAAGAATCTACTACACCTATATGGAAAAACCCCACTAGGGAATTCTCTCAACATGCGGGTATAACACCCAAGCAGCCCCACCCCATCCTCTCTTGCGCCATCCACTCATGTCTTGAATGATGCAACAAAAAATGAAGAGACAATGACCCATGACTCATTTGAAACTGATCTTGAGGTTTCATGCAAGAGCAAGTGGGGAAGCCGCACTCCACCAAATCCCACCATAGAATTATTAATGATTACCATCTCTCCAAATTCGGCACTAATGATCCCCACCACTTATGCATGTAGGTCTTTTGCATGCAATGACCATATCGATGGTGTTAAATTTCAGCATTGAGGTGCGCCGCCACATCGGAGGTCGAGGGAGCGGGGGCGGCCGAAGAGTGGGAGGTGGAAGAAGTGGGGGCGAAGGTGCCATCGGCGTTCTTTTCGCCTTGGTGGTGTTGGTATTTGTTAAGTGCTAAAAGAATATGAAGGATTCTGTAAGCGCCTGAGAACATCTACCATTGTAGCTTTTCCTAGGATGAGTATTCTAGAGTATCGTATCCACAGGGGAAGCTTTGGCTAAAGAATTCTAATAAGTCACAATCATGTATCCACTAACTTATTAGCAAACCACCGGACTAAAGTGAAGGAGTAATTGATAAAGGGTAAAGTAAATAACAAAGCATAAAACATACCTAAGATAATAAAAGAATAACTAAACTAATCAAGAGGTCAAAGGGAGAGATCAAGGTTCCTTTGTACTTCTCTATTACTTAGGTTCTATGATAACAATCACACTAATGCACTTTGGGACATCAACACTAGCCACGAGAAAGAGATGAGAAGGGGGCTAGGAAGCTCCAACTACGATCCTACAAACACCAACCCAACGAACGTGGTGGAATACGCCGCCATCGTATCGTCACCACCTGGAGCTACCACAAACTATTCGTGGGGTTGGGTGCAATCTCGGGTAATCTCTAGTCTAGACACCAAGTCTACACTATCGATTACTACTCTAGCTAACTAGCATTAGAGCCCTCAATACGAGCGAGATCCCATGCAATAATATAACAACTATACTTAACCATATATGAAAGGTATAGAAGTAAATAGAGAAGATAAGTATATAAATCATAAGTCTTCTAAAGATAAGATACAAGACATACCAAACTCTGTAGACATCTCCAGAACCGGAGTATAACTCCACTCTCCTTTACTCTTGATTAGATCTAATTTAGATCTAATCTACTTCTAATACATGGCTAATCTACTTCTAATTCACTACTCCCTGAGAGAGAGGGTGATCCTTACATTGGGACACCTCTACAACTTAGAGATAATGAATAGAATAAATTAGAATGAATTAGGGTTTCACCCTAGGGTCAGGGGGTCTTCTTATATAGGCCTTGGCGATGAACGACGACCATTGGATCAAACCGACCTTCAACAACGGTGTAGATACAACCTCAAAGGTCGGGTTACAAACCGACATAAAAATATGAGCCTGATTGGTGGACTTAGCTTTGGCGGCTGCCGTGATTGGCCCCCCGGGCGGTACTAGGGTCTTGTGGCCAATTTGTGTCTCCCTTCTTCTGGTGTTTTCTAGTATCTTCTAGAGTGTTTTAGTCCACATTTTGGATTGAGTTACTTCACGGTCAAGTCTTGTCATCGTATGGGATGTAAACTCTTAGATTTCTCACCGTTCTTGTCTGCAATAATCTTTTAAGTCCCTGTAAAGATATAAATCACCAAAGCTCATGGAATTATGTTAGTAAAACCCTATTCTATGTTGATATTCATTTTACGCCCTTATTTCATGTTTAGTTGACTATTAATACTATGCTATAACAGGTGTCAACAAGCTCCCCCAAGCTTACCCTTTGCTAGTCCTCGGCAAAGCCAAACTTAGCAATGGATCGAGAGTCGCTACAACGCTTTCACGCCTCAAAAGTACACATGCTCTCAAACAAAAGTTCTCCTCTAAGTTAGAAAAAACTTTTCAACCTTCAACTTACCCATATTACCTTAAACCTTGGAGCTTATAGCCTTTTTCTTAGGATCTTGGGCAATTGAAAGATAGAACAATCAAGTCAAGCACCATGTCTCAAACTTTTTTTGTTCAACCTTCATTCTGGAGTTTTTTTCAAATTTTCAAAATAAAACTCAAAGTTCCTTTTGTATGACCCTCTCAAGTCTCTCATTGGTGGTATTTGTGGATCCTCACTTAGGCAATAATGTTGTGTTGCCTTTCTCTCATAATATGTGGTATTTTTTTTGGTTAAGGCAGTAGGACACTATGCCTTCTTATCTCTCACCCTATATCTAAGGCTTATATCTGGAGCTCTAGGTGGGAGAAAACTAAATCTACTTACTAAGCATATATTGTAAGTTCAAGCAATGGATCCAAAGTCACGAGTCGTCTTGATCAAGTGATGCATGTGTATGGTGGAATATGATGGTAGGTGTGTGAGATGAGTGTAATGAATGCAATGAGGGGAAAGCCTAATTCTACTTTTTGCTCCTTGAGGAATTATCTCTCTCTTGGAATCTAAAAACTTTATGAGAACTTGGGTTGTATCTCTTTCTTTATTTTTCTTTTTATGGAGAGGCGAGCATCTAAGTACCCATTGTTTACAATTTTGTAACACCCTAGTTTTAAGCATGTCATTAGCATCTTCATTTCATGAGCATAATCATCATTTAGTTACATGCATTCATGCACATGAAATGATAGATGTCATTTGTATGTTTAAATGCATTCAATTTGCTTGTTCATGCTGCGCCTCGTCATTTCATGTATGAAATGTTTGCATAATTAGTTGTTTAATGTTTATTTAGTCTTAGAAATGTTTATAGGATGTTTTTAGAGAGCAGGGTCGATGTTGGTCATGTTCATTAATTAGATTCTATAATGATAGTTTGAATTGGTTTGACCTTGTTTGACTTTGAAAGCAATTTATCTTATTTTGTTCAAAAGTCATAGCTAGAAGCTTTGCATGTGTGTGCACCCTTTGTGACTTGTGTAGCTAATTTAGGTGTAGAACAAAAAAGATTCTATAGGCCGGTTGTGTGATTTTGAGTGGATCATGTTCAAAAATTTGAAGTTTGTTTGAATTAAGGTTTGTTTGACCGCTAGGAGTAGTTTTGCTTCGATCAATCGTAGTTTCAAATCCGAGCCAAACTAGACAAAACTTTGTATAGGCGTTTTGCTCGGAGATTTCGAGAGGAACATTTCGTTCAATTGGAGTTTTTGCTGATTTGGCTCGTATCTCGAAGTGGAGAGCAAAACAGTTCGGGAATTAGGAGTTTCATTTCAAAGAAAAAAAAAGAGGAAGCTTGGCCGGCCACCGTTGGCACGGCGTGCCGACCCCGACGCCGGCGTGTCGATTGATCTCGCACCCCGGTGTGCGTAGCTTGAAGGAGGGGCACAGCGCGTCCCCAGCCTCCCACCGCACTCCCTCCTCTCCCTTGCCTCACACGCCACGCGCAGCGGCAAGCAGAGCAGCCGCCGAGCGCCGCCCGTCGCCATCACGCGGCGTCTGCGCAACGCGCCCCTCGCTGACACGGCGTCCTGCCGTCCCAAATCGCGCCAGCACGTCCACCATCCTCTACCCTACCTTCGCTACCCGCTAGAAGAAAGGAGCCGAAAGCGGAGGTAGAACGCCGAAGTCCGTCGCCGCCGGATTTTCCTCCGCCGCCGCCACGCAAACCGCCACCGCCCCCGCCCTCGTTTTTCTTTGCCCCGATTCACGTTCTAACATCGCCTTAACGCGCTCTATCTCCGGCCCCAGGATGAATCGACGATTGACGCCACCGTTTCGCCGACCACGGACGCGCCGCCACCCGCCGGCGCCGCCGCCGCCGCTGGTCACCGCCATGCCAGCCCGCCTCTCGACCCGCAACCCCGTCTAACGCTACGCATCGTGTTCGCCTTTGTCCTCCCCGCTGGTGGAGACCTTTGGCAATCGCGCCGTTGCGCCACCCTGCTCGTCGGAACACCGACGCCGACGCTATGCCCGCCGCCGCCGCCGGCAGATGCATGCGGTCGAGGCACGTTCCACCGCTTTTTCTTCGAGTAGCCAGGTTTTTTAGGTCGCCAGTCGCACACCTCGTGCTCGCCTCGCCTTTAGCCAGCCATCGCCGAATCGCCGAACCGCCGACGACCGCCGCCCGCCATGCGCCGCCGCTCGCCGCCGGCCATGCTAGGGGCCCGTTTTTAGCTCGAACCAAGCCCACCATCTCGTAGATCTCGTCGAGTAGGTTCGATTGATGTACTTGGTTGGCCGGAAAACCGCACCGCCGGTGAGATCCGCCCGAGCAGCGCCGCCCCCCCCCTGTGTCTATGACACGCGGGTCCCACCTGTCAGCAGCCTTTTTATTTTTACGTTTTATGATTTCAGATTTCAATGCATGTCTTAGAAAATTCGTAGAATGCTCATTTTAGCTTCGGATTTGAGTGAGACGAATTTTGTTGTGATCTTTGTGAATAGATCTACAGTATAAAAATATGAGTTGGCATTTTCTGGTAGTTTTTATATTTATTTAGATTTATTGCTTTATTTGCCATATAAATAGGAAAATGCATATCTAATTTTTGGTGCATGATAAAATAGTGGTTCCTATATGAAATGTTCATGTTTTTGCATGTAGAGTATAGGAAAAATATCATACATGCCATGTTCTGTTGATGAAATGTGATTTTTGATTTATGTGCTATTTACCATGCTTTCTTAGGAAATTCATAGAAAAATAATTAATAGGGTTTTTGCCATGCTACTTTTTGTACATGAATTTCTTACTGTTATGAAGCATTCCATGTTCATGTTTAGGCAGTCTCATACATTTCATAGTGCAAAAGTATTTTCATGCATAGATTTATTGTTATCCTGTCATTTTTGTGTAGGACAGTATATGCATGTTCTTGCTATGAAATTTTTATGGTAGGCATGTTAGGCCAGTAGAATGCTCCTGTAATTTTTGTAGATTTTTCTAAGATGTTTATGTATTTATCATATTGATGTTGCATAGAAAATGCCCTAGAAACACATGTTAATAGTAGAGTATTGTGAGCTGATAATTTTATTGTTTGTTCTTATGATAATAAGGACCTGTTAGTGTGGTTAGTTTACTGGTTACATGTTTTTATTAAACTAGTATAATTCTAGCTTTGCATTTTATAGTGTGCATGTGTAGTGTTTGATAGGGAATGTCATTTCATGTACTTTAGTTTATCTTTTCGGCGTGCTCAGTAGGTTATTTTGATGCTTTATGGTCTTATTTACTTGCTGTTCAAATTTGAGAAGAGTTGCATGTTTAGTTTGCAAGTTATAGGTGTTGCATGTTGCTTGTTAGGTGAAAACAGAGCCTCTGTTTTTTGCTATTTTCGAGGCTGTAGATGTCAGAATTAGGTCAGGGTGATATGGAATGTTTTGTAGATAATTTTGTTAGCTTTCCAACGAGTATTCGTTTGCTGCATTTGGAGTTATAGAACTCCCTCGTGGTGACTGTTTTAGTAATAGCATGTCTAGCTGCCATTTTCAGCATATAGTGAAATAGGGTGTTTGCTTGATGTAGGTTACTAGGGTTTCTTGTGTAGTTAAAATTATGTGTTTGCAGAAGAGATATGCACTTATTAGTATCATACATCATAATGCATTCACCCATCATTCTATCTCATTTATATGCAAGTTTATCCTTGTGCATTCGTATTATTCACTCGCCGCATGTGCATGCATCATCTCGTGGATCGGAGGAGTTAGTTAGGGGAGGAGATCAAGGAGCAGGAGGTCAACCTTCATCGTCCCGGAGTGCAGCCAAAAGACCCCAGGAGAAGGAGGACCGTGACTCCAAACTTCCAAAAGACTCTAACTTCTTCCCCGCTACTTTTAGAAGGCAAGCCCCGGCAAGATGCCGAACTTACCTATGCTTTCTGAATCAACTTGTTGAGTCCTTTTTATGAATGCTGCATTAAGTATAGGAAGTGGTTGAAACCGTTGATGCACGTGATATCCTTGCTGAAGTTGTTACCTATCCTATTTAGGAGTCTAGGTTAAATAAATGCTCGCTTATCATGATTGCAGACGGTGATTTCCGTCACCGGTGAGGATTGTTGTTGAGTTAATCACGTTGGTGGTTAACAAGTCGCCGCGAGAACTGGTTAATAAAACATGTTTAGATTGATGGATATTGTGGTCTTCCATCCGATCGATTAAGGACTAATCTCTTTGTCGGAAGCTTCAGTCGGAAGTTGAACGTACCTGCTCATATAGTAGGCTCCGGCTGGTCGTGAGCCACGAAGCTCGTGGAGAATGCTAGGGGCGGTACTTGTACGCTTAACGTCCCTCCTTGGCGTGGTCGGTTGGGTTGGATCGGGCGCAAGAAAGGCGCACGAGGGGTCGCCCTCGTTGCCTGCTCACTTGGTGGCTCGAGAGGAGGGGGCCGCCGACGGTCCGAGACTTTACGTCCCCTAACGTCTTGGGAGTGATTAGGTCTGCCGTGGCGTAGGTGGGCCTAGTTTATGACGAGGTATTCGCTACCGGGTTTGCAATCGATTCGAATCGCCATCTCTCCCGGGACGGTGAGAACCCGTCTGTCTCCGGCGCCACCGTAGTCTTAATATCACAATAATGGTTATTCTTGTTCAAAGCCGCGATGTTAAAATGTTGATCAAGTTACTTATACTGTTATTTATATATCGTTGAGCATATGTTTTAATCTTGACTATACAGGACTTATGGTCTATGTAAATAATAACAACCTTTTAACTTGAAGAACCTCGAGTAGTATGTGTAGGCGCATTAATCAACTTTATTTACGAAAATAAATGTGAGTCGCCCGACTCGGATAAAGCCAAGCATACTCTTTGGAGTCTTTCCCTTATTTTCTCGGTTTTAGGCGGGTAAGTCTTGCGGAGTACAATTGAGTACTCACGGGTTAATTCGATGTTGCGGTGACTCCGTCTAGCATGATTCTATCCGGATGTGCTTGTCTTTGTGGTTGAAGAATAATGCCTAGGCATGTCGTCTCCATATTTCCCGCCTCGTGCTATTACAGGGGTGACACTATATTGGCACTATCTTATTTTATTTCCGCTGTACAACTATTTTGTTTTCGAAAGCTATTGCTTCCACACTCTGAATTATTTTGAAATAATTGTGTACATCGCACTCTGATTAATATATATCGAAATTGGTTTAAGATACCTGCGGATTTTAACTACTGAGCTCAACGATCCTGTTGTATTGTTGATGAGTTTGAAATCACTCCGAGATTTCCGAATACCGGGTTTATATGGACTCAAGTGTAGACTGCGATTGCTTCAAGCATTCTAAGAATTATACTTGATTTCTTATAAATTGGTCGGCTCTCACAAACAAATGGGCACTTGTCCATTTTTTTAACTCTCCTTTATTCTTTCTTTTTTTCTTAGGGAGGTAGGCTCTACTCGCCCATAGGACACTTGTCCATTTTTCATCTCCCTTCTCTCTCTTTTTTTTTAATCTACAACCCAAATCTCTTTTGAAATAACTTTTGAGAGATAGACAAATGTTATGGAGCTTCAGTAAGACATTGGCTAGAAATGTGTGAGTGGATGAGTATAGAGAATATTTTTGGTTGTTCTCTCTCCGAGATAGGAGTAGAACATTTTTGGTGGATATTTGGTGGATGCTTTTATGGATGCATACTTCTAAGGTAGAAGTAGCATAAATACAAGTGGAGTAGAGTGAAGTGGAATAGAGTGAAGTGGAGTGGAGTGTGCATGATCGCATGACAAGTTTCTAAGCGTCGACAAAGATTGACCAAACCCAATGCAAAGCAAAAAGCTATTGTGGGGATCGATATTTGGGACACCCATAGCGAAGCTCTCAACTCAAACACAACCCCGACCCCGATCGTGAGGGAAACAGGACATCCTACCGCGGCGCACGAAGTCTCCATCACACGTGAGCTCCCCACGCAAGGACAAGCCTCCGCCTCGCCGGGCTCTCATAGACGAGCTCCTCGGACGGAGATCCATCGTTTCGGCCTCCGCTCGAGGTCTCCCGACAACAAGCTCCCCCTGTCTTCAACGCGCCGACCTCCGTCGAGGGGAGCTCTTCCGACTCGCCGAGCTCCCCACAACAAGCCCCCGCGACGACGACCGCAGAGAGCTCATCCGCCCTACCTTCGAGAAGAAGTGCGCGGGCACGAGAGTTGGTCAACAACTCCCCCCGACAAGTCCAACCACTCCATGTGCACTCGTAGCCACGTAGCACTACAGGGGAGAGGTCATTCGACCACCTCGCCATACCCCGTCGGCTCCAATAGCTCCGCCACGCGTCGCATGTACATACGGGTACGCCTTCCCATCGACGGTATGGACACCCCCATACCGAGAAGACGTCTTCCAACTGCGATTAGAGACAGGGCGACGCCTGGCCACCGCCCAAACCGCGATTCCCGCGTACGACGACGACCAATTTCGACGCCCAAAGCACCTCGAGAGAGCCTCGAAGGGAGCTCTCGCCGGTCGGGAGCTCATCCGAGAGCTCTTCACCGCCCACCGCCCTCTCGCGCATATGTTTTTACTTCTTCAAGTCCTCAACCCAAGGGGAGCTCATGTCCCCTGCCCCCCTTGCGACTATAAAAGGAGAGGCAGGCCTCTGGGTTGAGGCAGGGAACAACAAGGTTCACACCCCACAACACAACACCCACTCGATATTGGCACTAGCCTCAATCATAGAGACTTGGGAGCCCTCTCCCTCTCTCGCCTTGCTTGTACTTAGCCCCGGTATGAGCATTTGAGCTCGGATAGTGATCACACCGGACTAGGGGGCGCGATTTGCCCCGAACCAAAGATAATTCTCGTGTCATTGTCTCTAGAGCTAGGCCATCTGAGCACGCATTAGCCGTGACATTACCGTGGACGGTGGTATTAGACCACGACACCTATATTGTAACACCCGAAATTTTGCATTATTTCAAAATAGGCAATTTGATTTACTTATGCAATTACGTGATGCATTGAATCTAGTAAAATAATAATTTTTATGAATTAAAATCAAATATAAGGCCTAGATACATGTTGTGCATTCATGCTTGGAGCATATATTTTTTTTATGTGATGTCTGGTTTTGGTTTGAATTGAAAAGGATTTTGAAATCCATTTGAAAAGTTATTTGAAAGCTATTTAAATAAAAGAAAAAGTATTTTCTTTTACCTATCTATTTCTTTCTCTTCTCTCCTGCTCGAGTAGCCTTGTTCCCTGTCTTGGCCCGTTGGCCTATTAATTTTCTCGGCTTGGCAGCCCAAAATTAGGACGCCTTGTCCTGCTATTGGACCGAATGGCCATTCCATGTTCTAGGCCTCGGCTTGATTTTGTTCTTGGTCAAGCCGCCAGCTTGGCCCAACTCGGCCACAATCATCACACCCACAAGACGAGCACCCCGCGTGCCTGCCCTATGTCTCCCTTCCCGATATCACACCTGACGCCGCCTCCGTTGATGCCGCGAAGCGTTTCCAAATTGCCCCCTCCTTGAATTCAGCGAGCACCCTGCCTACAAAGCCAAGCCACCAGCGAGCCCAGCCGCTCTTTTTCTTCCCTCGAGCACTCGCCCCCTCAAATTTGACGGAGCCGCCGCCGGAGCCCTTGACCGCTGTCGTCGCGTTTCCGCCGTTCCCGCCGCATCATCTTCGTCGTATGAACCGCGGCCGAAGCCCGCACCGCCCTTAAGTAACTCATCGGTGCCCTCTACTCTCATTTTCTTTGACTCTCGCCGCCACACGGCGTCGCCGCTCATGGCGGCGTCGCCGCCGATCGCCTCGCCGACCAGACGCGCCGCCCTCGAGCCGCCCAAGACCTTCCCGCTTGCTCGGTGAGATGCCCTTGTCCTCCTTCGCTCGCTTGGTACCGGCCGCTGTTTGAAATGGTGGTCGGAATCGCTGGTTCAGTTTCGCCCGGCGAAGTTACCCTCGCCGAAATGGCGCCGCCGAAGTCATCTTCTCCGACCGAAGCGCCGCCCTTGAAGCCGACCGATCTTGGCCGCCGCTTGAGATCTAACGCCCCAGATCGCGGATACCCCTTCGGTGTCCTGCCTTGTTAAATAGTCCCTCTAGTCTACTGTTAATTCTGTATAGACCCCTGGATCAGATTTGTAAAATGAATTTTATTTGTTTTTATTCCGAAATGAATCCAGTCTATTTACAGAATTGCCATTTCATTCAAATGCTTATATCTTCTTCATTTTAAATCCGATTTGACCAGTTCAAATTTCGTTAGATTCGTAATTTTGTAATCTAGGTGTTTATGCCACTGTACAGTAGGTTTCCAACCTTTAAATTTCATGATCATATTTAGTTTATTAGTTTATTCATGTAAACCTTGTAAATTGCATAACTTCGCCGCTTTAAACTGCTTTTGAAATTCGCGTCTATGTGATCGTAGTGACCCGTACTTTTGTTTTATAACCTTTTAAGTTATTTCCTTGCTGTTGGTGTACTGTTCTCATGATAGCTCTTGTTTGCTTCGTGTATGTTTGCATGGAACGTGTGTATGTTGATGCGTGATGATCGGTGTAGACGGTGAGCGCTTAGGTGGGTGATCAAGAATACTTTGAAGAGCAAGACCAGCAGCAGTACTCCTTTGACCAAGGCAAGTTTAGTTTGGGATATGCTATCTTTAAAGACATGATCTTATAGTTTACTTAATGTTTATGCAATGAACGATAAAAATGAATAATTGGCAATGTGATGATTTGTCCATATTAGAGGCTCCGGATTTACAGTACAACTATGGGGGGTTATATGGCTCTGACTTTAGTTCCTTAGAGATCATTCCTCTAACAAGTTGGCAAGTCAGAATTGATATAGTATGCCTCCTATCCCATAATATGTGAGTATAGGCTTTTGAGTTATGTGCCACATAGGAAGGGTGGGTCCTATGTTCTAACAATTAGCGCCCTAGCTTGTTAGAAGAACCTTTGAGGGCTTCATAGTGGTTTCTGGTGCATGGACCTAATTAACCCATGTTTTTAGGAACCACGACTCATAGTGAAAGTGTACACCTCTGCGCATAGTTTGATAAACCGGTATACTAGCCTTGCCCAAGGACACGGGCGCCTTGGAACTCTTTGCATCAACGATGATGACTTCTATTTGTTAACTTGTTCATAGTTACCGTTTTATGCTATTCATTATTTATGTTATAATGATCATGGGTTTCTAGATGGATATTGCCTTACTATTCTTGCTAAATAGGTATTATGTACTTACCCTTGCTATAATTACATCAATAGATCAAGGCTTTGGAATGAGAACTATAATGAGGACTACCGTGATGAAAGTACTAGACTTGATGTCAACCAAACCCCCGTGGTGGAGCTCCCACGAGAGATGCCTTTAGATGTTTTTATTTATTTTGAGACTTGTAAAGAATGTTTAATCTCTATGTAATAAGCACAACAATGGTACTTTTTATGCATTTGTCGACTTATGTGTGTGACATTTCTTCGGCGCACATAAGATATTTATACATCCACTTTTGTTCTTAAAATGGGTGTGACAAATTGGTATCAAAAGCTTAGTGTTGACTCGTAGGGACGAAGCCTAGTTAGAATGGTCATTTTAATGTCTTTTGCCTTACTTGAGTTCATGCTTCTTATTATCTTGTTATTTGTTAAAATTTCATCTCATTGTGAAAACTAATTGATTCTCCTTATCTATGTCCGAATTCTCAGAGATGCCTCCCCGTCGCCAAGTCGTGGGCATGCCTATTGTTGGATCGCACCTTGCTCGCCTCAATCCCGTGGTGCCACCTGTTGTTGAAGACCAGAACTACCCGATGCTGAGTCAAGAGTGGAGGACACCCATAGGGAGATGGAGTCTCGAAGAAGTGGAGTCACCACCAAAACCATTAGCACCAGTTGTTCCAAAGAATGGGGTGGACTAGCGAACTTCACAACCTTTGTTCCAGCTTGGCAAGCCATTATTCCATGATCTACTAGACCGCATTAATCGAAGAACTACTACCCCTCCCGAAGCAAAATGGGGAGTATCGGGTGCACCGAGCATCGTCACCCTCGTTTGGGTACACATTGGGAGACGGAGTTGAGGATCACCAAATTAATGCTTTAACTCAAGGGCGCAGTGAGGTCAATCCACACTACTAGAGTGACTAGAGGCACAGCTGAAAGGAGCATGGAGGATGCTGCCTTCATCGCGCTTACCACTTACCGTGGTGACCAGCTCCCCTGTTATGAAGAATGATGGACTTGTGCATTATCCTTATGCCATACCGGGTGGTACATGGACCATGGATATTATTGCCGCGTAAAGCGGTTGCCCTCAAGCAACCGGGAGTTAGCCAAAAGCTTGTTACTATGGTGGGTGAGTTGAAGGGTGAACTACTCCATGAGAAGACTCTCAACGCACAGCTGCAAGCGGAGATAGACCGCCTTAAGCCTCCATCCGCTTTTAAGTTATAAGTGCCACTTTGTAATAAGAACGTTAGTAGTTGTTGTCAAGTTGAGTTTTCGTGAGATTGAACAATTGTGTGCGAACTGAATTGTTATTGTGCTTATGCATGATTTGGATTTTGTAATGATTGCTGGAGCTTGTGGGCATGTCTACAAGTTCCCTACTTAAGAATTTTAAGGTTAAGTTTAATATATGCATCTTTGGGTCGGTTTACCTCATCTCTGTCCTGTGCTGTTTTCTGGAGCAGCCTGTAATGTTTCGGTGATATCTCTTTGTTGGATCATGAGATGTGGATGAAAATTTAATGGATGAAACTAGACTTCTGTAGCTTTCTAATGACGTATCAACCACTTTAATATCTGTTATGAGCTATGAGTTATGAATGTCACAAGTTAAGGTTGCTGCTCAGCCTGAAGGTTCTGATAGGTCTCTGTTTTTGCTGTTTTTGACTTAGTAAATGGACAAATCTGGTAACGTGGTACACATATGAGTTGTAGAGAATTTTGTAACCTTTCCAACGGTATAAAGAACGTTCAATTCCGAGTTCTGTAGCTCCAGATATTCTTGAAATACCGAACTGGTGTCATTGAACCTCGTCCAGGAATCTGTGAAATTTTCATAGCTCTTGTATTATTGCTTCTTTTGAGAGAAATTTGTAACACTCATGTATGTGTTCTTGGATGACAGATGGCTGCCCATGGTGGACGCAGGTGGAGGCCGAGGCCGTGGCAGAGGCCGTGGTGCTGTTCCAAAGCTACTCATGAGGAATTGATGCAACAAAGAAATGCAGATGATGCAAACTATGACTCAATTGATGCAAGCAAAGGCAAGCCGGTGGAATTCGCAGCTCAACCACCAAGAGACAAGCGTGAGAGTTTCTGCAAGGACACCCTCCTGTGTTTTCTCACGCTGCTGATCCGATGGAAGCCGATGATTGGCTACGTGCTGATAAGCAGCTCAACATAGCACAAAGTGTAATGATCGGGAGAAAGTGTTGTATGCATCGTGCCAACTTCAAGGGTCAGCACAAATTTGGTGGGAATCATACCGGTCACGCTTGTCCCGATTATGCACCCCGTCACTTGGCAAGAGTTTGCTAGAGACTTCAAGGCACGTCATATTCTAGCTGGTGTGATTGAGTTGAAGCAAGAGGAATTCAGATCCCTCAGATGGGACAAATGTCGGTTAGTAAATATCATGACAAGTTTGCTCGCTTGGCTCGCTATGCTCCTAATGAGGTGCGTGATGATGTCGATAAGCAACGCCGTTTCTCAAGGGCGTCTTACTATGACCAAGCTACAGCTGTCGGGGCATAAGTATGCTACTTTTGAAGAGCTAGTAAACCACGCTATTGTCCTAGACAACATGCGCAGCGGAGCAAGATAAGAAGAGAAAGTGGAAAGCTCAAGCTTCGGGAGCAACTCTCATCCCCGATTCACCCATATCAGCAAAGGAACCATGGTCGCACCCTCGGGCAACCGAACTAGCAGTGGGAATCGAGGAATCGAATCGCAGAATGGGAATCAACGTTATTCCTATCAGCAACGCCTCTCATATCAACAAATAGGGGGGCACCTTGATGCCCGGAATTCTAATGCCACTCCCATGAGGAACAATGCTCCCAACAACTCCAACAAGTGCTATAACTGTGGGAAAGAAGGGCATATGTCATTCAATTGCCCCGACAAAAAGAACAACCCAAGGCGCTTCTCTAATCATGGCAAGGTGAATTATGTGTCTTCAAGAATGTGTCAGAAGCGCCGAGAGGTTACGTTAGATAATGCTCAAAATTAACTCAAACTCGCATCGTTTTTTTTTGATTCTCGGAGCATCGCATACTTTTTATCTCAAGCATATGTTAGAACACATAGCATACCACTACTAGCCATGAAAGACCCCATACTAGTAAACTCACCAGGAGGAAGCATTCCATCTTCTTATTATTGCCCCTCAATTAAGCTTCTTTTAAGGGGGGTAGAGTTTGAGGTTAGTCCAATTGTGTTGAGAGCATCCGCATTGATCTTATCTTGGGTTTGGACTGGATGAAGCAACACACAGTAGTCATTCAGTGCAAAGAGAAAGTGGTAGTTCTGACAACACCAAAGGGAGATCGAATTAGTGTTGATGTGGCAGTGCAAGCACCACGCATTCATGTGAATCGCCTAAGTGATGGTGTCAATCTTCAGGACCGTGTAGTGGATGATTTTCCATATGTCTTCCCGGATGATTTGCCAGGTATGCCACCTAACCGAGACATTGAATTTATTATTGAGTTATTACCTGGCACTGCACCCATAGCTAAACGTCCATATAGAATGGGGGTAATGAATTAGAGGAACTTAAGAAACAAGTAAAGGAGTTGCAGGATAAAGGTTTCATACGCCCTAGTGCTTCTCCTTGGGGTGCACCAAAGGATCTTTGTTGATAAGAAAGATGGAACTCAAAGTGTATGTGTGTTGATTATCGGTCTCTTAATGAAGTAACTATCAAGAACAAGTACCCATTGCCTAGAATTGATGACTTGTTTGATCAGTTAAGGGGTGCTTGTGTGTTCTCTAAGATTGATCTTTGCTCTGGATATCACCAATTGAAGATTCGGAATTCAGACATACCTAAGACAGCCTTCACAACAAGGTATGGTCTATATGAGTATACTGTCATGTCTTTTGGTTTGACAAAATGCACCCCTTACTACTTTATGTACATGATGAATAAGGTGTTTATGGAGTACCTTGACAAGTTTGTGGTGGTGTTTATTGATGATATTCGGTATTCTCCAAGAATGAGGAAGAACATGCGTAACATCTCGAGATTGGTATTGCAGAAACTTAGAGAGCATAAGTTGTATGCTAAGAGAAGTAAGTGTGAGTTCTCGGTCGAAAGAAGTTTCTTTTCTAGGTCATGTTGTCTCTAATGGTGGAATATCGCTGATCCTAGTAAAGTGAAGGATGTGTTGGATTGGAAGCCACCAGTAGATGTGAGTGAGATTCATAGTTTTCTTGGGTTAGCTGGTTACTATCGAAGGTTCATTGAAGGGTTTTCTAAACTTGCAAAGCCAATGACAACATTGTTAGAGAAGAATGCAAAGTTTGTGTGGTCTCCATAAGTGTCGGGCTAATTTTGAAGAATTGAAGAAGAGGTTGACCACAGACTCCCGTGTTGGTATTTGCCGCATTTAAGTAAGAAATTCTCTATCCGTTGTGATGCATCTCTTCTTGGTTTGGGATGTGTTCTTATGCAAGAAGGTAGAGTTGTTGCATATGCATCTAGGCAGTTGAGAAAACATGAGTTGAATTACCCTACTCATGATTTGGAATTGGCAGTCGTTGTTCATGCTCAAGATATGGAGACACTATTTGATAGGCCACAAGTGTGATATATTTACTGATCATAAGAGTCTAAAGTATATTTTTACTCGCCCGACTTGAATTTGAGTCAACGTCATTGGTTAGAGAGTTGATCAAAGATTATGATCTAGAAGTGCATTATCATCCTAGTAAAGCAAATAGCGTGGTTGATGCACTTAGCATGAAGAGGTATGTTGATGAGCTCCGTGCCGCCTGGAAGTCTGTTAACTTGTGTGCAGAATTTGCTCGCTTGAACCTAAGTATTGTTTGCCATGCTACGGAGATAGAAGTGACACCTACACTTGAGCAAGAAATTGTAAGGGTCAATTGGAGGATGAGAAGTTGAAGGAAATAGGCCGAGAATGTAGTACTTGAAAGGCACCGGGTTTCATATTGATGATATGGAACTTTATGGTTTGGTAAGAGGATTTGTGTGCCCGAAGTGAAGTCTATTTGTGATGCTATATTACGAGAAGCTCATGAGTTAGCCTATTCTATACACCCCGGTAGTACTAAGATGTATCTTGATCTCAAAGAAAGGTATTGGTGGTATGGTATGAAGAGAGATGTTGCGTATCATGTGGTTGTGTGTGATACTTGCCGGCGTGAAGGCTGAACACCGAGACCACTGGTTGCTACAACCAATGAGGATACCGAATGGAAGTGGGAAGAAGTTGGCATGGATTTTATAGTGGGATTGCCTTTCGCACTTAAAGGTTATGATTCTATTTGGGTGGATAGTTGATCGGTTAACTAAAGTTGCTCACTTCTTACCCGTCAAGACTACCTATAATGGACCTAAGCTAGCTGAGTTGTACATGGAAAGAATAGTTTGTTTGCATGGAGTTCCTAAGAGGATTGTGTCGATAGAGGTATGCGGTTCACTTCTAATTTTTGGCATAAAGTACATGAATCTTTGGGGACTCGATTGGACTTTAGTACAACTTTTCATCCACAGACCGATGGTCAAACAAAAAGAGTTAATCGATTTTAGAGGATATGTTGAGAGCTTGTGCATTGCACTATGGTACCAAATTGGGATAAGAGTTTGCCGTATGCTGAATTCTCTTATAACAACTTGACTATCAACGTAGTCTCAAGATGGCACCGATGAGGCTTTTGTATGGGCGGAAGTGTAGAACACCATTGTTCTGAATCAGACAGAGAGAGTCAGGTGTTTGGAATAGATGTGTTGAGAATTACGTAAGAACAAGTAAGAAAGATTAGAGAGAATCGAGAAAAGTTTATGCCGATAATAGGAGGAAGGACTTGAGTTTCAATGTGGGTGACTTTGTATATCTCAAGGTGTCTCCGATGAGGAATGTTAAGAGGTTCAATATGAAAGGAAAGTTAGCTCCAAGGTATGTTGGTCCTTTCAAGATTCTTGAGAGACGTGGAGAAGTTGCTTATGAGTTAGAATTGCATGCTAGTCTGTCTAGTGTGCATAATGTGTTCCATTTGTCTCAACTTAAGAAGTGTTTACGTGTGCCTAAGGAACAATTACCTTTGGAAGAGCTTACTATCAAAGAGGATCTTACTTATGAGGAATTCCCGAGAATCTTGGAGACCCTTGCAGAAAAAGTCACTAGAAGCCGAGCCATCGGGAATGTGCAAAGTGCAATGAAATCGGTATTCGAGAGGCGAGAGGCAACTTGGGAGAGAGAAGATGAATTGAGAAAGATATATCCACGCTTTTTGAGTAAGCCCAATCAAATCTCGGGACGAGATTTCTTTTAAGGGGGTTAGAATTGTAACACCCGAAATTTTGCATTATTTCAAAAATAGGCAATTTGATTTATTTATGCAATTACGTGATGCATTGAATCTAGTAAAATAATAATTTTTATGAATTAAAATCAAATAAGGCCTAGATACATGTTTGTGCATTCATGCCGGAGCATATATTTTTTTTATGTGATGTCCGGTTTTGGTTTGAATTGAAAAGGATTTTGAAATCCATTTGAAAAGTTATTTGAAAGCTTATTTAAATAAAAGAAAAAGGATTTTCTTTTTACCTATCTATTTCTTTCTCTTCTCTCGGCTCGAGTAGCCTTGTTCCCTGTCTTGGCCCGTTGGCCTATTAATTTTCTCGCTTTGGCAGCCCAAGTCGGACGCCTTTTGTCCTTGCTGTTGGACCGAATGGCCATTCCATGTTCTAGGCCTCGGCTTGATTTTGTTCTTGGCCGTCGGCTACTTGGCCCAACTCGGCCACAATCATCACCAACGCCGAGCACGCACGTTGTTCGCCTTCATCTCCTTCCGATGATCATCGACGGACGCCCGGGCTCCGTTGATGCCGCGAGCGTTCCAAATTCGCCCCTCCTTGAATTAGCGAGCACCCCGCCTTACTTAAGCCAAGCCACCAGCGCGAGCCGCTCGTTTCTTCCTCGAGCACTCGCCCCCTCAAAATTCGGCAGTACAGCCGCCGCCGGCCCTTGACGGACGCCGCCGTTGCGTTCGCCGTTCCGTCGCATCATCTTCGTCATATGGTCGCGTGCCGAAGCTCCGCGCGACCGTCCTTGCGAACTCACCGGTGCCCTCTACTCTCATTTTCTTGGACTCTGTCGCCACACGGGCGTGGGTCGTTCATGGCCGTCGCCGCCCGACCGCCTCGCCACCCGCGCCGCGCCGTCCTCGCTGCCGCTCCAAGACCTTCCTGTTGCTCTCGGTGAGATGCCCTTGTCCTCCCTCGTTCGCTTGGTGCCGGTCGCGTTTGAAATGGTGAAAGTCGGAATCGCCGGTTTCAGTTTCGCCGGCGAAGTTACCCTCGCCGCCGGAAATGGCGCCGCCGCGGAAGTCGTCTTCTCCGGCTCGAGCGCCGCCCGCAAGCCGGATACGATCTTGGCCGTCGCTGAGATCTAACGGCCCAGGATCGCGGATACCCCTTCGGTGTCCGTCTTGTTAAAGAGTCCCCTCTAGTCTACTGTTAATTCTGTATAGACCCTCGGATCAGATTTGTAAAATGAATTTTATTTGTTTTTATTCCGAAATGAATCCGTCTATTCACAGAATTGCCATTTCATTCAAATGCTTATATCTTCTTCATTTTTAAATCCGATTTGACCTGTTCAAATTTCAAGTTAGATTCGTAATTTTGTAATCTAGGTGTTTATGCCACTGTACAGTAGGTTTCCAACCTTTAAATTTTGTGATCATATTTAGTTTATTAGTTTATTCATGTAAACCTTGTAAATTGCATAACCTCGCCGTTTAAATCTGTTTTTGGTGAAATTCGCGTCTATGTGATCGTAGTGACCCGTACTTTTGTTTTATAACCTTTTAAGTTATTTCCTTTGCTGTTGGTGTACTGTTCTCATGATAGCTCTTGTTTGCTTCGTGTATGTTTGCATGGAACGTGTGTATGTTGATGCGTGATGATCGGTGTAGACGGTGAGCGCTTCGTGGGTGATCAAGAATACTTTGAAGAGCAGGACCAGCAGCAGTACTCCTTTTGACCAAGGCAAGTTTAGTTTGGGATATGCTATCTTTAAAGACATGATCTTATAGTTTACTTAATGTTTATGCAATGAACGATAAAAATGAATAATTGGCAATGTGATGATTTGTCCGTATTAGAGGCTCACGATTTACAAAGACAACTATGGGGGTTATATGGCTCGACTTTAGTTCCTTAGAGATCATTCCTCTAACAAGTTGGCAAGTGCGGTGGATATAGTATGCCTCATATATCAGTAATATGTGAGTATAGGGCCGCGAGAGTTATGTGCCACATAGGAAGGGTGGGTCCTATGTCCGACCAATTAGCGCCCTAGCTTGTTAGAAGAACCTTTGAGGGCTTCATAGTGGTTTTGGTGCATGGACCTAATTAACCCATGTTTTTAGGAACCACGACTCATAGTGAAAGTGTACACCTCTGGCATAGTTTGATAAACTCGGTATACTAGCCTTGCCCAAGGACACGGGCGGCCTTGGAACTCTTTGCATCAACGATGATGACTTCGATTTGTTTACTTGTTCATAGTTACCGTTTTATGCTATTCATTATTTATGTTATAATGATCATGGGTTTCTAGATGGATATTGCCTTACTATTCTTGCTAGAAATGCGTATGTACTTACCCCTTGCTATAATTACATCAATAGATCAAAAAAATTTGGAATGAGAACTATAATGAGGACTACCGTGATGAGTACTAGACTTGATGTCAACCAGTCAACCAGTCCCCTCGTGGTGGAGCTCCTGCGCGAGAGATGCCTTAGATGTTTTTATTTATTTTGAGACTTGTAAAGAATGTTTAATCTCTATGTAATAAGCACAACAATGGTACTTTTTTATGCATTTGTCGACTTATGTGTGTGATATTTCTGGGCGCACATAAGATATTTATACATCCACTTTTGTTCTTAAAATGGGTGTGACATATATATATGTCAAAGGGTTTTCCTAATCTAGGGAGCATGTATATATATGGCTTTGGTAGGAGGTTCAACACTCTTGTCACACAGGAACTTATCATGTGCACTTTAATTTTTAAAAGATAAATCTCCGTAAATCTAGTATCACTAGGGAGTAAGATAAATAGCAGCTCAGACTCTTATATATCATATCCATCAATTACCTAGACCTCGAGCAAGCATTTGCTACCCACAGGTTTTTAGGATCGAGAGCAAATCTCAAGTCAAAGCGGTTGCATTAAAAGCTCGAGAGAATTTAAGCTTGAAAGGTAGGTACTTGAAAGGAATTACGATGGAGCAACTATTCATCATCTCCAAGGCTAGAGATTATCTTCGGGAGTTTATTTTATTCTCACACTCTAATAAAGACTCTTTAATAAAGAATAGATAGACTCTTTTTTATTTGGTTTCCTTAGTTATGCATCTTTTTATTTCTTTCCAAAGCAAACAAATCTAGCTAATATTAAATAAGATAGAAGGATACTTATCCGGATACATGGGGGTTGCCCTCCCCAAGCCGGATGTTGACATAGTCTTTGATGATGATGTGGAAGTAGAGGTAGACAACAACGATGGTGTCATCCTATCATCTCTTTCTTCCTTGAATCTCGGGAACTCAAATAAACAACAAAGCTAGTGGAACTTGTTAAGCGTTAGTGGTTTTAGCCACTTAGCTTCTTGTTGCCAAAGATTATGATAATTACATTAAGACAATAGTTCAGCGAAATATATATATTTTTGATGCAAATAAAGATGATGATGCGGGCATATTTATTTTGGGAACATATCTGTGCAACCAAGCTTAGTGTGTAACATATGCAACCACCAATTAAGACCACGGGATCTAGATCTAATGTCAGGTTTTTTCCACTTAAACCCTCCCACCGGATACACACACGGATTAGATTTAAACACCACAGGTGGAGAGGTTTAAGTGAAAAACACCCACAGACGTTGGAACCGGATCTTGTGGCCTTAATTGATGGTTTTACGCGTTAACACGAAGCTTGGTTGCACATGATACGTTACCATTTATTTTATTTTTATGCCACCACAATAAATATCCTTGTGGGTTGTTATACACCACAAAAAAATACTCACATGGGGCTTAGAGTTTTTCAATGTAGATGCAAATCGAACAAATATTTTATTTTCTTTTTCTAATGCAATGCTAGTGTTGTAATGTAAATATACTAAAGGAAAATGATTATGCAATGCAAGGAAGTAAATATGCTATGCACTAAATTTGGATAACTACCGATCTTACCCTTCGGGCGAGGGTTCGATGTTTTAAGTCCTCTAAACGAGACTTCTTTGTCTTGTCGTTTCCTTGAGTGTATTATCCGATCTTGACGGTTATGCTCCTTGAGATGGTGAAGGACAACGTCACCCATGTTCTTTTGTTTGCTCTTATGAGTTGGAGTTAAGCGTAGGCAACGTCTTGTTGTGCATGCTTCTAAGACATTCACTTGTTGAATTTTGGAGAGATCGATAGGCTTCTCCACCTTTTGCTCAAAGTGTGTCACGCTTGCAAAGTCAAGGTAGAGATTAAGTGCATGGGCTCTCATGGTGGGGAAAACACCAACATAACCAAACTTCATTCTTCTCTAACCATAGGCACAACAAACAAGATAGAGTTGATTTCTTATACGCTTTTTTAATAATCCTAACTTGGGTGTCAAGATCATAAGATTGAGCATGAATGTTGTTAAAACTTTCGATGGATAGAAACAAACTCCTTGACTCTTGGAAGGGTTTTCTTGTCTATACACGATGTATCGGAGGCATGATTATCTTCTTCCAAGGCAATGTGAACAACATTCTAGCTTTACAAGATTAGGACTATGAAATCAAGAGAGTGGTGATAGGAACAACTAAAGAAAAACAAAACATGTTGAACTAATGAAGTTGGATCAGGCAAAGTTTGTTTACTCTAACATGTTTAATTCTTTATTTATGAACAAGCCATTCTTAGGGTAAAAGCTTAAGCAATGATAACTTTCATCAAGATGTTACCTTAATATATGAAAGTGTGATAGCATCGTAACACCTTGTGATGGTCCTTTTCTTACCTTTCGAAGCTTTTTCTTCTTTGGCCTTTTGTGTATTTTATTCCTCACGTGTCTCTTTTATTGCATCATCCTTCCTTATTTTTTTTCTTTATATTGTGCTTGAACCTTTTGCTCCTCTCATAGTTTTATTCTGCGGTATTATAGTTGACAACACATACCCAAAGGAATGTACAAATAATTTTTAAACAAGGGTAGAATTGTCATGGAGCTAAAGGTATCTTCTAAGCTTCTAAAAGTTTTGGTTGAATATTTTAATTAGCAAATGCTCACTATTACTTTTCTCTAGTGGGAAATTTTATTATAAGCGTAAGTTTGATTTTGATGTATAACATTTATTAACTATTCAAACTTAGAGAGACAAAGTAATAGTGAGTAGAGGGATTACAAACGGCATGTCGAGGATGATGGGAGCTTGAGAAGAGGGAGGAGTATGTCGGATGATCTTTAGAGGAGTCGACTTTCCTCCCCATGCTCGAGCCTTCAGGTCACTTTCGACACTTTAAGTGTGAATGATGAACGGTCCCCCTACTCGTGTGTTGCAATCACCATGTCCTTATCCGTTTCCTTTGTTCCTGTAAGTTTAGTGACCAAGAATACCCGAAGTTCTTGTCCTAGGAACATGTTTCTTTACCATGAGCCTTCATGTGCTTTAATAATTATAATAATAATTAATAATAATTAATTAATAATAATAATAATATTAATAATAATAATAATATTAATATTATTATTATTATTTCTTTAGAACATAAGACAAAAGTTGGATACAAATATGAGATTTATATTCACTTACATGTCTTTGATGTTCTTATGGCCTGTTCTTTGTCCATCCTCTTCCTTCGAATGAGAGGTTTTCTATTGTGTTGTATCACAATCTTCTTCGTTGAATGGACATGGCACATACTTTTTTTTAAGCAAAATATTAGTGGACACATACCCGAGGGAATATACAACATGGTTGAGCGGGGTTATTGTCAAGGTTCATATGATCTCATCTATGCTAATGAAAAGGTGGTTCTTTGTTTACTCTTAGCCTGATTTTATTTTTCTCATGTCTTATAACTCATTTATTCTGGTCGCATTCTAGCATATGGATCAAGGCAAAAAAGATAACTTGTAGCAAAAGACAAAAAGTGAATGATATTTGATACTTACAATTTCTTCCATGAATGAGTCATCTCTTTGCACAAGGTTGAAGTTCATCATATGCCTTGCTTCATCCCCTCGATATGAGTTCATTCTTTGACTTACCCCAATTGGATTTGAGAGTTCTCTGTATGGGTTAGTCAAACAAAATATCCAATGTCTACGCAAGCAATTCTCAGTTCAATAACCAAACTAGACTCCATGTCTAATTCAATTAAGGAAGGCATTTTTTAACCTAAGCACCACGCTTAATTTAAAAACTTTTGAAAGTACACATGTAGTACTTCCAAACCAAAAACATACTATAGCAAACAAAAGGTAGCCTGAAAACACTATAGAGATTTACTCAACTAGAGATGAAAGAGCATGATCATGGTGAGGATTTCTTTTTTAGATGCAAACATGGATGGAAGCAAAGAACTAAACATGCAATGGATTTACTACGAGAAAACATAAACTCACGTGGTGTGAATGCATGGATCAAAGTAAACATGTCTCTTTGCAATGCAAGAAATTAAATGATAACTACTCAATTAATTTATAGTCCATGAGCAAGACTTTCACCTTTTTAATCATACTTACCACGATGTGCGCTTTCTATGCAGATCACTTGAGATGTTTTCATTGAATTCATGTGACTGGCGACTTCTTCTCCAATCTATACATGCTTAGAAGATTTTATATATTTAAAGACATACCTTTTGAGATAGCAGGGTTCCAATGTGTGACGAATCTTGAATGATCGAGGGCACCACGGGTTCTTCAATCTTTTCTTCTTTTCTTATCTTGTGGAATCTTGCCGGAAGGTCGCAGCGACATCTTTTGTCCCGTCTATTCCATAACTCCAGCGAGAACAAGGGTAATCCTACTAAAGCTAGTGATACACTAAATTAAAGGAACATCATGATTATTATTATTAAAATCTTTATGCCAATTGCTTCCCTCCACGGCGCCAAAAAGCTTGTTGGTATTATTTGTTAGAAGTGCTAAAAGAATATGAAGGGATTACGCAAACGCCTGAAAAACCCACCATTGTAGCTTTTTTCCTAGGATGAGTATTCTAGAGTATCGTATCCACAGGGGAAGCTTTGGCTAAAGAAATTCTAATAAGTCACAATCATGTATCTACTAACTTAGCAAACCACTAGACTAAAAGTGAAGGAGTAATTGATAAAGGGTAAAGTAAATAACAAAGCATAAAAACATACCTAAGATAATAAAAGAATAACTAAACTAATCAAGAGGTCAAAGGGAGAGATCAAGGTTCCTTTGTACTTCTCTATTACTTAGGTTCTATGATAACAATCACACTAATGCACTTTGGGACATCGAACACTAGCCACGAGAAAAGAGATGAGAAGGGGGCTAGGAAGCTCCAACTACGATCCTACAAACACCAACCCGAGCGTGGTGGAATACGTCGCCATCGTTTTGTCACCACCTAGGGCTACCAAAACTATTAGGTGGGGGTTGGGTGCAATCTCGGTAATCTCTAGTCTAGACACCAAGTCTACACTATCGACACTACTCTAGCTAACTAGCATAACTAGAGCCCTCAATACGAGAGGAGATCCCATGCAATAATATAACAACTATACTTAACCATATATGAAAGGTATAGAAGTAAATAGAGAAGATAAGTATATAAAAATCATAAGTCTTCTAAAGATAAGATACAAGACATACCAAACTCTATAGACATCTCGAGCCTGAGTATAACTCCACTCTCCTTTTACTCTTGATTAGATCTAATTTAGATCTAATCTACTTCCCTAATTACATGGCTAATCTACTTCAAATTACATGGCTAATCTACTTCTAATTCACTAATCCACGAGAGAGGTGATCCTTACATTGGGGACACCTCTACAACTTAGAGATAATGAATAGAATAAATTAGAATGAATTAGGGTTTCACCACAGGGTGGGGGGTCTTCTTATATAGGCCTTGGCGATGAACGGCGACCATTGGATCAAACCGACCTTCAACAAAGGTGTAGATACAACCTCAAGGTCGGTTACAAACCAACATAAAAATATGAGCCTGATTGGTGGACTTAGCCTCGGCGGCCGCCGTGATTGGCCACTGGCGCCGCCGGGGTCTTGTGGCCAATTTGTGTCTCCTTCTTACGGTGTCTTCTAGTATCTTCTAGAGTGTTTTTAGTCCACATTTTGGGTTGAGCTACTTCACGGTCAAGTCTTGTCATCATTATGGGATGTAAACTCTTAGATTTCTCACGTTCTTGTGCGCAATAATCACATTAAAGTCCCTATAAAGATATAAATCACCAAAGCTCTCGTGGAACTATGTTAGTAAAACTCTTAGTGTATGTTGATATATTTATTTTTCGCCCTTATTTCATATTTAGTTGACTATTAATAGGTGTCATCAAAGTGGCCTTCTTACGCCCGGTCGAGCGAGACGGAGATTGAGAGAGGCCGTTTTTTTTTCTTTTTGCCACAAGGGAAGGAGATATTTTGTAGACGGGGAGGCTGGTGCCGGCCGTTTTTAATTTTGTTGGTACGAACGTGAATGGGAGAGGTACGTAGCACTTGAAGTGATTTCAAATCCTATAGGAATGGGAGCAAGATGCCATTGCAAATCCTCAACTTTTTCCTATCCGTCTTCTTTTTCCTATCCCGTGAACCAAAAGAGCCTATATGGCGTGCTTAGGTTCACCCTTTTATTTAACGAGATAAAGGGGGAAGTGAAAAAATAAGAAAAAAGTGGGAAAAAAGAATGAAAAAAAAAAAAAAAGAAAAACAAAAAGGAGGGTGACATCTCTTAATTTTTATTAGTGTAGTAATATTTAAACTTATATATTTCTCCTTCCTACCGCTGCAACACGCGGGAAGTTTATCTAGTTTAAAAGCAATGACACCATCATGACTCACTAAATTCACATGGCAATAGACTATGGTCAGAGATAAACGGGCGGGGAAACATCGGAAGGCTTAAATGTATACGAAGAGCAAATTGGTTCCTTGGCTAAAAAAAAACATTAGCTCAGAAATATTTTATTTCGCTCTAGTGGTAAAAAGTCATTTCATTTGGATGTTAACAACGACAAAGTTTGAAACTAATGGAAGGGCCAAACTCCTAAACGAATTTTGTTTCAGGGCCAAACATAGAAAAGAAAAATAGGACCACGAAACTAAGGCATAGTTCTTTAGGGCTAAGAAAACAATTTGCTCGTATATAAATGGTCCAATACGAAAATAGGCACAAGGCGTGTGAAAAAAATCGCCGCCACACTCAGGTCCTAACGCTCGGTCCCCAAGATTGCCCCTTCCAACATGTTTAAAAATTCTTGTCAAAAAAAAGCATGTTTAAAATTGACAACTATTTTTCTGCGAGTTAATTATTGACAACTATTTGAATGTAACGCAAGTTTTTCTGTAGTACCAATCAGGTAACTTAGATTAGAATTAGGTGCTTTTGATTCGGAACAAACAAACAAAATTAGAAAGAATGAGCATGAGCCAAAAAAGAACAGGGTGGTGTAGTGTTTGAGTGCCGATTAGGGAGATTACTATATATATGCATTTCTGTGCTAAAAGAAAAGGACTTTTTTTCCTTCAGATGAATCTATCTATAACCTCTATTTTATTGGACCGGCATCCACGTCACAAGACTCATTCCACTGTTGTTGTAACAGTGACCGTACCCGTCCGATCCGGCAACCAGGAATGCGCCGGCCCACGCAAGACTCCCTCTAGAAACACCTAGGCCTGCGCCCCTATCCAATCCTATCCTGGTGGCTCATCCCATTCTCCCTCCCTCCCAGCCTCCGTCTCCGGAAGGTCCACACGGCCTTTGCACTCCCGTCCGTCCTCAAGGCGTCTACGCCACTTCCACCTGCCGCCGCGCGCTGCGAGAGCCACCCACGCCCCTACATAAAGCTCTAACTAAGGGGCTCCCTACATGCATTTAGTAGGAGGGGCTGGGCCAGGGTAGCCCGCGAAGCTAGCTCACGCCCATGTCTATGCGAAGTCTTTTCTATAATGGCTAAACATGGTTGTTTCTAAGGACCAATGGTAAACTCTAGAAAGTACATTCAAATTATACATGAATAGCAGCACAATATTAATTGTGTATATAAACCATGTACATGTACAATATATAGACAACAGATCCACTAGCCGTTCTCGCTGACTTATTACTATATACAAAATCAGCATTTTTATGGAGTACTACCTATCCATATCCTATACATTATCATCTTCCTGCCCATGCTTGGCACGGCTTACCTGCTAGTTAACTCAATTTCAAATCATCCTCAACTGGTTAATAATAATACAAGAAAGGAAGCACCCAAGGAAAATGGTCTCTTTGTACTCTTCGATATATGCTGAGGATGGACCCAAACCAATCCCGCGGGACCGATAATTTCGTTGCCGGCCATATATTCCTTTTCCAGCATCGATCGGTCGTCAAAACACATGGATGAGAGGACCTTTGGAATATTTACCGAAGGAATAAAATGCATCTGATTGGCTACGTGATACTTTACAATGGTGAGTCCTTTGTATATATATAGCGGTACACATCCTATCCTATCCTATAAGCAAGTCTTATACTGTATTAGTGGCATGCTAACCTGACAGCCTGAACAAACAAGCTAAGCACTTCGTTGTGTGGTGATAGAGTTGGTGATGGGCAGTGAGAGCAGAATAACACAGGTGGCTACGACGATCCCCGTCAGGAACGTGCAGGAGCTCGCGGCTTTGCGATGCTGGCGAGATAGCGGCTGAGGCACTGCAGCGGTACATCAGGCCCGACATCGACAAGGGAGGCAGTCCTTTACGAGCACTCCGGCGAGCTTCCGGTGGTTGACCTTGGAAGACTCGTCAACCCACAGCACTGGGAAGAGGGAGGCGGCCAAGCTCAGATCTGCTTGCGAGGAGTGGGGCTTCTTTTCAGGTGGTAGCAGCCTGTAAGTGGAGCTGTAGCTTCTTTATCCTAAAACACGTAAATATTAAATATCTCGTCAACTACTCTTAAAGTTTTACTAAAAACAATGTTGTCATTTATATCTATAAAATACGACGTTGCCACCTTACTAATTACGCTGCGTGAGTAATTACGTCGCCTCGACTTTAGCGCTGCAGGAGGATTCGACCCGGTGAGTGCTTAGCATGCACCCGTCTACTCTATTTATCGAGGCTTGTGGAAAAATTACCTGCATAAATCACTCGCTGATAAAAGCGTAATCCTGTCCTAAAATCACCCTAATACCATTACAAAGGGAGTATATTATAACTTTGTTGTAGGTGGATTTTTCCATGCAAGCTTATTTGCAAAATTTTTAGAAATATGAACTTAAAAAAATTTGTGTATTTAAATTAGAATTTTGGGATCTTAGTGATTTTCAAATAAAAAGATACCATTAACTACAACGTTATAGATCTCTTTGGGTATTACAACTTTAGTTTAGGCAGTTCTGTCATCTGAGGTCATTTCAAAAACACACAAAACAAAAGTTGAATTTCAAATTGTAAAACTTGGAAGAAAATTTTTTGGGACATAAATGATTTCAAATTAAAGCGTTAGCAACTACAATGTTGAAGATATCTTATTAGACTACTGTAAATTTGACATAAATTTTTATCTACATCCGACTTGATTTGAAATAAACATGACTGGCCAAATTGCCAACCTCTAAAATTGCCACTATTTCTAGAGATGGATGGAGCGCCCGGCCCGTCTCTAGAAATGTCATTTTTAGAGCAATTTGACTTTCTAGTCACCTCTAAAATATTGGGTATTTCTAGAGGCGGTTTAACTTTTTTTTTTTTTTCAGAGCGGTAAACCGCATTTCATTACTAGCATAGCAGCAAAATTACAAAAGAGTTTTAAAGAAAGTAAATTGTAGCGTCCTAAAAGAAACGATAAAAAGCTTCGCCTTCCCAGACCTCAGAGGGATCGGCAAAAGAGGAGAAGCAATGTCCCAAAACGTACCACGCAGGGTACACATCATCAACAGTTTTGAGATTCTCCTAAAATCGTCGTAACAAAAAACGATCAGCGACGCTACTGCAACGGTAGACCTCCACCGGCTGTACCGACTTCTTGACGTCATCATCCAGCGAACAGCACCATCTGCTTATCCTGAGAGTGATCTTGGACATTGTGCTTGTGGAATGAGAGGGCCACCGCCTTGATTGCTTCAGCACCATTGATCACCTGATCCTTGAGCTCGTCCTTCAGCAGACCTGGCCAGTAAGTAAGAAATGGGAGATCAAACGGACGTCTCTGTAGGAGACTGAATTTTTCTTCTTTTCAAAGCAAATCAAGTTTCTAACACGCCATATAGACCAGAGTACTGCTGCTAAGCCAAACATAAGCATTTTTCGGTGCTTTTGGAAATATGTTCTGAATCAAGGCCAGAACTGCATGGTATTCCCAGGTCTGCACTGAACATCCCGAGAAAAATGCCAGCAAGCTCCACACATATTTTGCCATAGCACATTCAAAAAATAAATGGTTAACAGTTTTTTTTCTGGGCAAAAGGCACACATTTCCCTTCCCTTTCCATCTTTTTTACTAGATTGTCTTTGGTTAAGATGGCATTTTTTGTTCTAACAGCCAGACAAAGATTTTAATCTTTAAAGGAATAGGAGCTTTCAAAGTCTTTTGTTTTGTGCCTCTGTTCATGAGCACACAAGTTCTTATACAATAAATTTAATCAATAGGGTTTTTGATTTTTCCGGATCCCAAATGGAAACATCTTTTTCATTGTTAACAACACAGCGAAAAGGTTATGTCATATAATCTCCTCAACTGTATTTGCATTTCCTCATACAGCCATCTCCTGAAAGAAAGTCTCCATCCTTTTACGTTTCATTTTACTCGCCACGAGCATTCTCTGTTTCCTTTACAAATTTCATACAATTAAAATTTTTCAGCTAGGGACACCGGCCGCACCATCTATCTTTCCAAAAACTGGTATTCTTGCCATTGCCCACCTGCATTTGATCTTCCATTCAAGTAAATATGTCTTACTTTCAACAAATCATTCCATCTTGAAGAGTTCTTAGGACTCTTTTTTTTTAAGACACTCACCATTCCCTTTTTTTTCATATATTTTTTTGTTGACAATATCATTCCGATTCCATCCATTCTCCACTTTTTTCACCACCATTTGCAAAGAAAACATATTCATTTTTTCTCAACTCTTTCACTCCTAAACCCCCTTTATTTTTTGGGCTTGGTGATAATAGACCATTTTGACCGGATGATATTTCTTTTTGATGCTTCCTCCTGCCAAAAATCTTTTTTATTTGTGTCAATTTTGTTTTTAAGACTCCATTACAGGGCAACCAAAACATGGACATAGCATACACCGGCACATTACTCAAATAGGCATTGATTAGGAGTAAGTCTTCCACCCGGTCTCCAAAGCACGCCCTTCCACCTATCAATCTTTTCATTACTTTTTCATAAATTTGGAATCCGGTCTATCACATGTAATGGACCCGGTCACGAACACCTAAATATTTGATTGGCCATTCTCCAATTGCACAATTAAACATCTCGGCATAAAAAGACATTCTTGGCATCATCATGGTTCACCATCATTACTTCACTTTTAGCAAAGTTGACTTTGAGTCGACATGTTCTCATAAAGATATAAAAGCAATTTCAGATTGGTTTTGCTTTGCGCATCATCTTGTAAACACAAGATGGTTGTCATCCGCATACTTGTAGCACCACCACCCCATTTTTCATTATATTGGGCACTAGGCCATTATTCTTCTGCGCCATAGTGATCATCTTGGCGAGTATCCGGGCAATGTTAAGCGAGGAAAGGAGGCAGAGGATCCCCTCGTCTAACACCTCTTTTTGATTTGAAGTAATTCCCTATCACATTATTTCACTTCCACACTAACAGTACCAATACTCATCACCGCTGAATCCGAGTAATACCATTTCTCCAAAACCCCTCTACTTGAGATAATTGAAAAGAAAGTTCAATTTGCTCCATTCCTACTTTTCTAGATTGGGCCGAATTCGACACGAGTTAGGGAATAGGGAGGAGGAGGAGGATGGGAATGCCGACGGCAATGCGGTGTAGCGCATATGCGTACGCCACGGCCTTGGGAGAGCGCGTAGGGCGTTAGGCGTGGCATGCCACAGCGCCGCGGCGGTGGCGGCAGTGAAGTCAAGCCCGAAGATATATTTTATTTTTCTTGCTTGTCCCTAGGAGATTACATGCCTCTTGCTTATATAGCCCGACTAGTGGGACTTGTAATCTAAGCAATCTCTATAAGGTTTTTCCTTATCAATTTGGAATACCTTTTACAAAGAATTCTATTTTTTATTTCCTAATAAGGGTCCCCTTATAGATGAGATAGCCCCTTGCACACCAAAAATTACCTAAGATAATCCTAACTTGAAGGCGACAAACTCGAAGTCGCATGGAAGGGAAAAGCGGCGGCGGCAGGGCCGGCCTTTCCTCTCATACGCGCGCGCCGCCCCTACCCTCTCCTGGGCCGGCGGTCGCCGCGTTGGCCCACTTAGCCACTCCTCGGGGCCCATTCTGGATCATGACATTTCCCCACCGCTCGACGAGGCGGCGCCCATCGCAGCCCAACCCACACTGGTGGCGAAAGGCACGCCGATCGGGAAGTGACAATTCGGTGCCCGGCAGGGGACGAGGGGCCGCGCTTGTCGTTGTCGCCGTTGCAGATGCCGAGTCCTTGTCGGAGAAGGAGAAGTCGAGGTGGAAATCACCGGCAGATGCTAAACTTGAAGCTCGGCGGCTGCATGACGAAGAAACGTTCCGCCCATGCACGACGCATGACGGAGACGCCGAGGGTGCCCGGCTCGAGCATCCGGGCGAGTCGGGGTGGAAACATGTAGGTGTAAGTCGCGGTCATCACCTTTGCATGGAGTTGCTGCGGTGACGCGTCGGCGACGTGGCGTGGCGCAGGTGAAGTCGGGAGGCAGCCGTGGGAGATCGCTGGGCGGCTTTGACGGGTCCCAAAATTTCTCCTTTGTCCACGGGCACCAACCGTGATGTTGTCGATCTGCGTAAGAAGACGCCGCTATTGTTGTCGAAGAGGGGAGGACGGTGGCACCCTCGGACCGCCGTCGGGGCGCGCGCCTCGAGAAGAAGGGGACTTGCCGAACGCCCCGATCCTCCCGGGGCGGTGGGGAGGTGGAAGCCCACCGCTACGCCGTGCGGTGGAACGTTCTCCCCCGGCGGAAGTCTGGAGAAGCTGCGAAGCAGCGGGGATGTAGTAGCGTGAAGTACCTCACGATGCCGTAAGCGGAGACTCCACTGGGTGCGATTGATCCCCAACTGGATGGCGTTGGAGATGATTCCGAGCTCCTTGTTGGTAGTTGTGCCTAATTGCGGCTCGGCGATCATGTCGCTTGTTGTCACCCCTCGATGTCGCCCATGGCAACAACAAGACGTTCTTTGTCCTAGCATGCGTCACACCAGGGGCAGCCCCCATGTCGCCGTCGAGGCCACTGGATGGGCGCGGGCGGTCGGCCGCATGCTGCGGGTGCCGGCGTCTTCGTTGGCATCTTCCGGCTCGTCGCCGTTGTAGCGGCGGGCAAGGTCGATGGCCTCCTCCATCGACGCAGGCTCAAAACATTCGAGTGTGTTCGCTAAGCGTCTCCATGACCTTCCATGAAGAGTCTACCACGCGTTGGCGCTTTCCTCGAGTTCCATGCGTAGTGCATAGTTCTCGAAGGCGTCGATGTAGTCGTTCAGCTTGCCTCACGGAGGGCGGCGCTGGGCGCCCGAGTGTCGAGGTAGGTGGGTGGTCGAAGTGGTGGCGTGGGCGGTGAGTGAACTCGTCCCCACTTGATCGGAGGTTCTTCTTGGGCCAGATCCATGAACCGCATCGCAGCAATACCAAATTAGGTGGAAGCGCGGCGTAATCACGTAGGTCGGCGGGCGTCTCAAGTTTAATTGGAAGAAGAGTTTCGGGGCCGGGTCGGGGGTCATCGGTGTCGTCGTACTCCCGGACTTGCGGGACGCGTGGCGTAGCGAGGGTGATGTGATGCCGCGGGTGGCACCATGGGCCTGGCGCCCGCGGGTGGCGCTGTCGGGGATGCAGCGGGTGGCGCTGGGGTAGAGGCGGGCGCCCGCGGTTGGCACCCGCTCTGCTGCGGGCGTCTGCACGCGATTGCAGGTGTTTGGGAGGAGAGGGCAGCGGTGCTCGCGATTGTCATCGAGGGTGACGTTGATGACGGCCGGAGCGTCACCGGCAACGCCATCATCTTCCTCTAGCCGAGGATAGCGTGGTTCCGGAGCTGCCGGCGGATCCGTGCTTGTGGAGGGGGCGGCGGACGGCAGCCGGCCAGGCCCGGCGGCGTACGGCAGCCCGGTGGGCTGTCCTCGGCGTGGTCATCATGCGTGCGAGGGGGTCCTCGGCGTGATGTAGGCGTACTCCATCCTGGTAGGCGCCTCGCCATGTCGTCGGCGCCGGTGATCCAAGCAGCTTGTCGCCGAGGAGCGCCTTCAATGCACGGTGAACTCCGTCATCTCGAAGCCATGGATGGTGGGTGGATCGTGGTGGTCTCCGGATACCGGTGTCGATTCCTCTAGATTGGGCCGGAATTGACACGCGGAGTTGGGGAATAGGGAGGAGAGGAGGAGGATGGGAATGACGACGGCGGGCGGTGGCGTGGCGGCCCGGCGCGCCGCCTTGGAAAGCCTTGGGCGGCGGGGGCGGGGGCGCCGGCGCCTTGAGGAGCGGCAAGGGCGCGCAATCTAAGCCGGTTAAGATATATTTTTATTTTCTTGCTTGTCCCCTAGAGATTACATACCTCTTGCTTATATAGCCCGACTAGTGGGACTTGTAATCTAAGCAATCTCTATAAGGTTTTTCTTATAATTTGGAATACCTTTTACAAAGCAATTCCTATTTTATTATTTCCTAATAAGGTCTCCTTATAGATGAGATAGCCCCTTGCACACCAAAATTACCTAAGATAATCCTAACTTGAAGGCTAAGCAACTTCGAAGTCGCATGGAAGAGGGAAAGCGGCGGTGGAAGATCTCCTAGATTGGTTTTGGCTAATTGATGACATCCTTAGGACTAATCTCTATGCTAAGTGTTTGATTTAGTTGGAGATTGGTCAAGCCAAGTGTGATGCATGGTGGTCATGTTGGATGGATCGAGATGGTTCAATTGATGATCAAGTGTATGACTTGAGTGGATCCGTGGATCAAAATGGGCTCAAGGCAAAGGTATATATCATAGGGCCATTTTTGATTTTTACACTCAAGACACCATAAGGGTGTGTAGGGATTATAGGGACGATAAACCGTGAATTATAAAAGAGGGAAAAACTATCGTACATATCGATCCTCACATGTGCCTCTAGGTTCAAAAATCATTTGCATGCATTCTAACTCTAGAGAGCTAACCCAACCTTCAAAATTGATTGTAGGTCATGCTAACACACGCAGCACATGGTGATGTACACCGCGTGGTGTTGGCACATTTAATGGTAGCGTGTGATGGTTGTAGGGTTGAGTTGGGTTTTGGGGAACCGCCACCCTCCCCGCCGGCTTGCTAGGCGGGATTCGCGCTGGAGAAAATGAGATGCATATTTTCTATTGGCACCGATGCAAGTTGGTGGTGAAAAACATGCTAGTCCTCGCGGGTACAAATTGGTATATTTGTTGGATAGCATGTCGGAGAAAAGACGGCGAAGGAACGGCGACGTAAACGCATGACTTTTCGCCGCTCGTGCGGACCGACGCACCGACCGAAGCCGGGTCAATGCGACCGGACGCCTCCCGGCCGCGCTCGCAGAGAGCCCCCGCAGCCGGATTTCACCGGACGCAGGGATCGGACGCTGGACCGACGCTTCCCGTGCTCGACCGAAGCAATCGACCGACGCTGCGGCGCAGCCGCTAGTCGGGCCGTGTTCCTTGTCGGTTGTGATCGATTGCGGATCGACTCGCGACCGACTCGCCCGGCGTGAGTCCTGGCCAGGGCAGTCCGTCAGCTGCTTTTTGTGCGCTTTGCACCCCAACGGGTTGATTTTCGTGGGTGGGGGGTATTTATACCCCCTGGCCGGTTCTAGGAGGTCTCTTGGTCATTTTTGAATCAATCCTAACACCTCTAGAGCTGAGCACTCATCCTCCTCCTCACTCCTTGCTTGAGAGCAACCATTCTAGTGAGTTGAGGTGATTCAAGTGCATTTGCTTTGATCATTGCATCTAGTGGCGCTTTGAGGATCGCTGTGAGCCTGGGTGATTTCTTGTTGTTTTGGGGAGCACCACCCTCAGCCGCTTGGTGATTGGTGGAGGCGCTGGCAAGAGTTGGTGATTGTTCTTGGCCACCTCCGGTGATTTGTGAGAGGACCGTGCATCCTCGCTCGGACGACATCAATTGCAAGATAATACATTGCTCGTGTCGCTGAGTACCTCTCATTTGCTTTGGGTGCGTAAGCCTAAAGGCATTTGGCTTGGAGTGAGCTCCACACCCACTCCACACGCGAGAAGGTCGCATACAACCCGAGACGAGCTTTGACGTGGTGCTCATGCGAACTTCGATAAATCATTGTTCCACTTGTCTCTTTGTTGTCCCTTGGTGATTGGCAACGCATTTGGTTATCTCATTGTGTCATCTTGGTGATTGGATTGACTAGCCTCGACATTGTGGTATAACTCTTCTCTACTCTCTTGCATTACTTTCATAGATAGTGTAGTTTGAGTAGCCTTGCTAGTTGCTTAGCCTTGTTTAGAGTAATCTAGCTTGTTCACCTAGTTGGTAAAAGTAGCTTACTTAGCCTTTGTGTGTGAACTAGAGATCATAGCAACTAGAATTGTCACATAGGAGGCTTGCCTGACAAGTAGAGCTAGAGCAAACGCTGCTTTATCGCCTTTTTGTTATTCTAACAAGTTTGTCTAGTGTTTTGTAGAATTTTTATTAGGGCTATTCACCCCCTCTAGCCATTTAGGACCTTCAGCGGCAGGGGCGCGCCTTCCTACGCTACCGCCTCTCCCTCGGGTCACGGGCGGTCGTCGCCGTCTTGGGCCACTCTAGCCACTCGGCCCACTCGATCATGACACAATTTATTTTATCATAAGCTTTCGAAATCCAACTTAAGGATTATCCCATCTTTTCTTTTTGCATTTTGTATCATGCAAAAATTTCATGTAAAGCCAGAATACCCTGACGGTTTAACTTTTCTAGTTGCTCTAAAAAAATATATTTGTACAAAAAAACTATTTTTTACAGGCAGTTTTAGGAGCCATCTCTGTCCAAAAAAATAGAACCACTTCTAAAAAAATCATTTCCATAGCATTGGATGTGGGCACTATATATGCCTAACATTGGTAATTTTTGCTGCTTGAATTACCAATACCTTTTTGTTCTTTCTAAACATATAACAAATAATAATTTCGTTTAAGATTTGTGTTTTACCATGCTGGTTGTCAAAAAATCGTGAGTATCAATTCACTGCTATATACCATTCCATCAGCTCACCCCAAGAAAAAATTCACTTCGTGAATGTTGAACTATTTGCACAATAATTCACAGGTTTTGAGTCATGGAATTCAGAAGAGGTTGCTAAGTGGTGAACATAAAGCGTGATATATTTCCAGGAGTTCTTTTCAGCTACCGCTGGATGCGAAGAATGCTTTTACCACAAACCCCCGAGATCTTCATGATATGGTCAAGCATACGTATTTTCCAAACGTGATCAGAAGCTTGACTGGGCAGACATGTTTGCAATCATACTCAAACCACCTACGGCTCGTGACGAAACATTGGCCCCTACTCAACCACTTACATTCAGGTTAGGATATGAGCACGCATAGTAATATAAAAGATTTATTAATTTTTATTTTAATATGAGAGTCCAAACTGCTGGCTTTGACATAATTTCTGTATGAAAATTATTTCTTATTCCCTGGGGGTTGTGTAGTTATTCACATGTATGCGTGTGTATTATAGACATAATATATACATACACACCTAATTCCTTTGGTGATGTCGGAAATCCTTGAAGATTACTGTGATGAACTGCTGAAAGAAGTAATGTCCATCGTAGAAGCCATAGCAAAATTCTAAATATTGATCCTGAACTGACAAGTGACAAATATGCCGGGCAAGTTCTGCGGATGAATTATTACCCTCCGTGCATGTCCGATGCCCGAAAAGGTTTTGGGATTCATGCCTCATCAGATGCTTCTTTTCTTACCATCCTTTTACAAAATTCAATTCAGTCGAAGGCCTCCAAATAAAAAAGACACGATGCATGGATCCCAGTGAAACCACACACCCCTGAAGCATTATTGGTAAATGTTGAGATCGCCTTGAGGTAAACCAACTTTTAGTTGTCAAAATATTACTAACATGCAATTCAAAACTTTTAGTTCTTGGACAAATTAAATGGCATCATCGTATTCACGTGACATGGGTAAACACACTACTTTGTGGGCATCCACCAATGAACACTAGTATGATTTGGTCAAAAGACAAAAACAAAAACAAACAACCTATTTTGGAATTAGCTTATCACTTACACTATGCAGCAAATAGCTGCTGAACCTGACTCTAACAAACTACTGTACAAATAGCAGCACACTATATGTAAAAAAGCCAACAGTTTTGTTATGTGGTGTCTCGAACAAACTACAGAAACTAGCTGCAGCAAATGCTAAAAAAATTTGGTTGTTACCCAACCTCTAATCACTTCTAATCGTATCAATGTATTGTTACACATTGGGGTAATCAGCTAAAATATCTGTAATTTCCTATTTTCATCTTTGTGGGGGCATGCCCCCTCCCCCCCCCACCCCCCACCTTTACATAAACCTCTATTTTTCTCTTAATTAAAAGCCAGAGCACTTGCCATTTAAAAAAGGCAATTAAAAAATATATATCTTTCCAACAGTCGTCGTTCTGGTCCACCGTCCCCGTCCTTATGGTGTCTCGAACAAATTGTCAGCCAAAAGTTTAGTTTAAAAGTTTAGCAATGCTTGGTCCTCGTCCAAGCACACCCATATACCAGGTACCTTTGGTAATCAACAAAGTGGCATCATGCTCCAACACGAAGGAGGCAAATGGTCCTGTTCCGTTGGTATAACACTGATGGAAAAATAAAATACTTAGCCTAAATTATCGGCCTACAGATGTCGACCAAGATTTATAATTGTGTCTTAAAGTTAAAACTTTTCTATAAGTATTTTAGTTCTTCTTGTGACTTTAAGCTGTAATAGGTTCATCTAATTACTCTTATGGGGAATGAAATCAGATATACTCTTTCGACTATTAAAGAATCTAAGGATGTAATGAGAGATAACTTTTTCTTCCATTTTGGCTAGTCAGATTCAATCTAAGGCTGCAGCATAGTAAATGCATAATTAACAAATACTAAATTCTTTTGCTCACCTCATATTTCCTCATTCTAATTTATCACTTGCAGATTATGACGAATGGAAAGTTCAAGAGTGTTATTGAGCATAGGGTCATCATTAATCCTCGTAAGGAACGATTATCGGTATCTGCATTCCACAATCAAAGTTTGATGGGTGGTTTCACCGGTAATGAGTACTCCAACAACTTTGTACAGGACAGTGAAAGTGGAAGATTATATTACACATCAATTGTCCAACAAACTAGATGGAAAGCGAGCCTTGGATCATGTGAAGGTGTGGGACGAACCTATATGTTTTAAGACTCATGGAAAAACAGTCAAACAGACACATAATGCCTCCACATCGTCACTCCTTATTTTTCCTATTCAATAAACAACTGATGTTCCACTACCACATCAGTTGATATGTTTGTACTTTCGTTTTTCATATATGTCGTTTCCACTTTGAAGTCATATGGAAAAAGTTTTATAGACAGTTCGAGATCGAGCATGTTCATAGTTTAAAGCTGAATTTCGACCTATAAGACTTTTGAACATTGGATGGCACATCAATTTAATGATTAAAAATCAGTGGCGAGGACGGATACTAAAAATCGATAACATAGATAATAAGATAATATCTTTCATTAAAATGGTTCATACACGAGACGTCGACCTTCTGATATGCTCAAAAGCACAAAATGTATAAGCATAAAAAAAATAATTAGGATTAACATAATTATAGGAAAATAAAGTGAAGTCAACAAAATCATATCAGTTTCCCCATCAATTTCAATTTCGCTTCAGCTTGTGTCGACCTGTCATATTGTTGACGATCAAAGTGAAGGGGTTAAAAAACCTTTTAATTGCTGCAATGTTCAAAAGTATTAAAGAAAATAATGAATAATATATTGGAACACCATATTCGGACCTCAAGGGTAAAAGCGAAGAAATAGGCGTCACCTCACAAACTGGCTAGACCTGTTAGCCAGCTGGAAGCCCGGACCCACGGCTCGGTTTAGAAAGACCCTAACTGGGCAGGTTGCTCGCTACGCACCCATAAGCCCCAATTAATGTCTTCTGTTTAAACAACCTAACCAATATGGGATCCGACATAACGACCTTTCCCAACGGAGTCTAAGCGGTGTTTCAAATGAATTTTTGATTTGTTTTTCGTAGCAAACATGGAGGGACCAGTGGACTTGTTTTTAGGGATAAGGCCACCCTATATACATCGAGAGGTCGATTCGATTGAAGCATCAACACTCAAGCAATCTATTGAACTATTACCCTTCTTTACTCAATTTCCCAGCCTCTTGCCTATCTGCGGGAATTCGCGGCATTCTAAGGGTGGCATTATTCAAAGGACAACCTTGCAGGCATGTATCTCCTGACAGGTTCTTCTAGGAGTGTTCTCGAGTTCTTTACAGCGAAGGATGAGAGCTTAAAGTTACTAATCAATCTCTATGAATTGGTTTTGCTAATCTTAGGGTGCTTGCTGCATGATCTAGATTGTCAATACACTTTTTGATGACTCTATCAAATCAAAGAAATCAATCAGACTTCCAGTGCCTATTGATGATCGAAGATATATATATATGTAGTGGGACGGGTTTTCACTAATTAGGTCCGGCGATAACGAGCGTACCGCTATTACCGTTTGATTTTCCTAGGTCGGTCCTTTTTTATTTTCCGTGTTATGTGGTTTCATGACCGGTATGCCGTTGAGTCGGCGGTTGTCGGCGATTAACGTGGCGGTTTTGGACCGCCACCATTAATCGTAACGGTGACGATTTTTTTAAAATAACCGCGCGGTGTCGTATTAACCCGTGGCGTTATCAGCAAAACCGCCATAGTAAATAAATAAAAAAATAAAAAAACCGTGGATGTTTGACCCCATCCACAGGCTGCTCCGCCCGCCGCCTCCTCCAGTCCGTGCGCGTGGCCACTCGCCGGAAGCGTCACCCGTAGCCGGAAGCGCGCGGCCACTCGCTGGAGAGCGTCGTCCGGCGCCGCCGAGCACGCTGGCAACTCCGCCGAAGCGCGCGCCCTCGCCAAAGCACGCCCCGCGCGGTACGCGCGTCGCGCGCCACGCCGCCACGCGCCGTTGTTGTCGCCGCCGCGCTGCGGCCGGACCGTCGCCTGCCTTCGCGCCGGCGCGCCGCTGGTCCATGCTGCGCCGGCCTGCGCGCCCACACTCCGCCCGGCGGCCCCGCGTTGACGAAGGGGATGGACCTCTGGCCCGTCGTCCGAGCACCTCCGACGCCATGGCAGCGGCGGCTTGCTTTGCCTGTACGAGGCTGAGAGGGACGGACCAAGAAGGAAAAACGACGAGAGAGACATGCCATGTGCTTTCCTTATAAATAAAGGGTGGCCATGTGCTCCTGGAAGGTTGAGGCAATGAATCCTAATTGGTCATAAGCCATGTGCCTCAGATCCTGATGACGTGGACATACAGGATCCACCACAGCGCGCAGCATTTGTGCTTTCTCTGTGTGACCGACACCCAGGCCCACTCGGCTATTAACCGTGGCGGTTATTTTACGGCAAACCGTACGTTGTCGCATTAAAGTGGCCGGGTTTGGTTTTTCCTGAATCTTGAGGGGTGATTTTAGATGGCGGTTTCACCAGCCCGCGCGGGAAAATATTTTAAACAGTGTCTGAGTTGATTGTGTAGTAGTGGTCGTCCATCTCATTAATTTCCCATTTTATTTTTGTTAGCCAGTAGCTATGATGCCATTTGTTACCATTCAATGGGTATCTTTTTATATGTTTTCTCCATGCATTATATAGATTAAACTCCCTCTATGCTTAAAATTGATGATTATTACATACTTTGCCTTCGACCATAGGTATTCATACGCCGGAGAGCTTAGTCTTTGTAGTATGAGTGTCAAAAGTTTGTGATCAATTCTTTCCACATATAAGAATCCACAACGATACGGCGGCGCCAGCCTGATCGTTGCCGTTTGAATGGATCCGGGTTTTCGATATTTTTTGTTTTTATTATGATTCGTTGGCGGGCACAGGGGTTGCCAAAAACGCCGGGGAAGATCTCATTATGGTGACCCTTGCCGTGGTGGACTGGAAAAACACACGGAAAATGTTTTTATGCCCGCCATTCGATGAGTGCTCTGGAGAAGCCCATCTCGCATTATGCTAGCGACAAGCTGGAGCCAAGCCCAGCCGAATTGTCTTGTAGTCCAATGGTAGGGCCGGTCCCAGAGTGGGAGCGCTACTCACCGGTTTCAAATCTTGGTGCTCGCACGCTTTTTCTCGGGATTTTTCCTAGGATTTAGTGGCATTATTATGCATTAAGTGGTAGCGATGACTTCGGGATTCTCCAGGATATGCGCGGTGCTCATAGGGGGTAGGGTTTCCGTGACGTGTGTTCATAAGGGGTGAGTGTGGGTGCGTGTTCGAGAGCGTCTAGCGTTATCTCGTGAATTCTCACACTGGAGCCAAGCCCATCTCGCGTTATGCTAGCTTTGAAGGGGGAGAGGTCGTGAGAGCAGAGGGCACGTTTTTGGATGTAGAACTGAATTGAATCCTCTACTAAGCTGTCCTAGGAACTAGGGTCTTCTTCCTTCATGCTCACCACTCCTCTCTCAAACCTCCTCCTCTGATTTTACCTGCTAACGATCGACTAGCGCGATATTTCCAAAAAAAAAAAAAACAGTCTTGGGAAATAAATTTCAAAAATGTGGCTTTGTGTTTCGGGCGACTTCTATAAATCGTTTTCGGATGATGGAGATGCGTTACCGCAAGCTATACCGCTTGTGAAAAACAATCCTGAATCAGGTCTAAATAAAAATAAATGGTTGCCGTCCGTGAATCAGATTTGGTCGGTCCGGCTGACACAAGTGCCCTCGACGACCTGCTGCAACTAGTAATGCCAAATTGATGAGAACGAAATTATAAAAATGGTAACCTCCGTCACACCGTCACGTGGCAATCATTCACTCAGCCATGTGGTGATGTGTCGCCGTGTCGTCGTCTGCCTGCTTGGCGGGAATAAAGATCCGCTTCCTTGCGTGGATCATGCATGACATGATTCTTCTGGTGGGTCTCCACAGGAACCACCTGCCCTCCTGTCTACACTACCGGTCTCCTTCTCCATAGTCCATGCATTCCTGTTGCAACCTTCTCTTCTCCTTCCGCAATGTCCATTTTAAACCGGAGCTCAATAATGCGCGCGCGTGGTGGTTGTTGGTTGCGCATGGGGTCTCGAGTTGCGGGGGAGAAAAACAAAGCGCTGTGAAGACTTCGTGTGCGAGTTTGCCTTGTTGCAAGGTTGCAAAATCCATCAATGTAGCGTGCGGTGGAGATGGCGGTGCATCGCGCACAACGTATTCTTGCTGCTGGACGCATGGATCTGGACGTGCGTCCTCGCCGCCGACAGGCTGCGCGCACTCCTCCGATCGGCCACACACTGATCCTCCGACTGACTCACGGTGAGGCTGTGCAGTTATTGTCTTCCTGTTGATTATCGCACTCTTCACAGTGGTGATTGTTTTATTACCCTAATTCGGGAATCGGATTAAACTGTATGCCTTTTTAGCTTTCCATTTTTATTATTTTATTGCTTTGCCTTTCTGCGTTCAAATTTGTCGAATAATTCCCAAATTTGGATCAGTAAAGGATCTTCAAAGGAACTTTAAATGAACAAATTCCAAAGAAAACTAAATACTTCCTCCATTCTAAATTATAATTATTCTAAATTCAAAAGAAAGTTGAATTTGTTTTGCAAAAAGAAAAATCAGAGTAGCATAAATGTAGGTAATGATATTTACTTCAACCTAAGAGTGCGCAAAATTTTATATTCTAAACAGCTCAAAGTATCCATTTTTCATGTTGTGTAATCTAATAGTTCTTTTACTATTTGCTGTCTTATTCTATGTTTTCTATTCACTCATCTATTTTTATATCTCTATTCAAAGGCCAAGGTGTCCATGTACAATACAACTACAAGGCGAAAGATATCATCAACTCCAGTACCTTCTGAGTTGTCCTCTTAGAACAGGTATACTTTTCACAAATTTTAGCTAAGAGTTCCAATGCATAAATGTCTGTCTGTTTTACATGTTGTTGGATGGCCGTACAGCCTCTGCGTTGTTCATCAATGATTTGCATTACATGGTGTTGTAAACATGAACTTATTATGCGTGGTCACCTATAGAGACAAATGGCTCTACGCACCTACAAATCACATGTGCTGTCTTGGTTGAGTAGCAGCTTCCATTTTTGTTCTTTATAGTTTAATTTGATGATGTGGCAAACTGGTAGTTTGAGAACTTGAGTAATATTTTCGATCAAGCAACGGAGTGTTCAGACAATGTAAAGTACGAGTGTCAAGCTCAAGCAATTAACCTCTCCTTATATGCTAAAGAGTAAAACAAGATATGGAAGGAATATAATAGTCTATCCGGTACGTATTGATCACTCCCTCCAGTTTTCAGGGCTCATCAAGCATGGGTATAGCAATGGTAGATAATATGAAGTCCTCCAAGAGTTTTTCGTCCAATACATGTAGTGTGCTTCAATTCTCACTCGACAAAGATTTGAATGACTTGCATTTCGTGTGAACCTCAAGAACAAAGTATAGCATCTCTCCGAGTGGAGCCCAGTTTGGATCATAAAATTACTAGGGGGTTATGAGCTCGATGGAACGCTAGTTTAGGCCTCCATTTACATGCCTCACTCAAATTATAATTTCAAAACCCTACTAGGTAACTATCAGTGGGTCCCCACCTCACTTTTCTCTTTTCTTTTTCTACGTTTCCCTTGCGTCTCCATCCTATGCCCGGCAGCCGGTAGCGCACGCTACTCGCACCCATAAGCCAACTCGCGCCATCCGTCCGGCCCTGGCGGACGGATGCGGCGTGGCGTATTAGACCACTTAGAGCTTTTTGATGCGTGGATGTGCGGCCCAGAGATCAGTATCGCCGGTAGGCTCAGGAAGCGACACCGGTAGCGATGGCGTCGGCCCGAGCCGCAGTGCCGCTTCAAGATGCACAGTAGTCGCGAGTGTGCGGTGTCCCCTGCGTTTTGGCATTTTTGCGAAGTGGTCCGCCCTCGCCCCTAGATGGCGGCGGCTCTGCAGCGGATGCGCCCGAACCCGCGGTCCGGGGAGGAAGGCCCTCGCGAGACCGACGCGCCGCCGCCATGGGGCGTCATCACCATAGTCGCTGCCGCGGTGGGGGGATCGCGAGGCTCGGATTCTGCCGACTGGGCGTCCCTCTCCGTCTGGATCTGGCCGGCGCGGGCGCCACGGTGATGTCGGCGCGGGCGCTGCGAAGATGATGGGCGCCCGGCTGAGGGCACGACAAAGACGACGGCGACAAGGGAATGAGTGCCTGAGCCGGAGGGAGCATCGTGGCAGGATCGGGCCGGGAGGCGACAGTGCAGGAGCCACGCGGCGCCAAAGAAGGAGGGAGGGAGCTCGAGCCCAGGTGGCACAAGCACGAAGCGGCCTTCCTTCTTAGGAGTGCTTCCTCCTCCCACCGCCACCGATCCCATAGTCCGTGTCCACGTTGTCACTTGGCAGGGATCACGCACAAAACGCCTAATTAAGTATAGATATGATATCAAAACTATACTTTTATTGCTATTGAGGAAAACATGATA
>JADLZK010012590.1:0-75682 GCA_015847255.1 Hyparrhenia diplandra | reverse complement strand
TATTATTTATTCCTCCCAATATTTTTTTAAAAGTTGAGAAGCACATGGCTTTTTTTGAAAATACTGTATTAAGAGAAGTAAAAATGTCTTTTACAACCTATTGTATTCCCATAGCGAGGTGCCGGGGAAGCACATTAGGCAAAACACACAAACAAAAAGACACCGCTTTAACGGTGGAGCTTAGTGGTGACGCGCTAAACTAGAAAAACAAATGGGCGACTAAAGCAATGGGGAGACTAGCTCGCTAGATGAGAGCGTGCAGAAGAGCGCCCACCTCCTCGGAAGCCCGCTTCGACCCAAGCCTTGGCCTTGTCGCGAACGACTTTGAAGAGCGCCGTCAGTGCGGCCCCAGCGTTGTCGTCGTCGAAGGTGTGTCTATTTCGCACTTTCAAAAGGTCCAAGTAACTAAACCACAAGCCAGTCGAAAAGGCACGCCTGAGGTTTTTCGCAATCCACCAATCCAAAATATTAAATATTAAAATAAAAAGATTAAATACTATAAGAAAATTCTTTATAAAGCTATTTTTCGAACAACGCCTCTGAGTTGTGCCAAACGAGCCCGCATTTCGTGGACACGTAGAGCGGCATTCTTCCCCGGTACAACGCGGTGTTCGTATGGCGGCGGCGGCACCTGCCCTGTTTTGGTCCAAGAGTCGTCAGAAGCTTCTATCCTTGGTCAGATCATCCGTATCTCATTTCGTTCATGACCGGATTAATTAGAGTCAATGTCTTGTATAGCAATTCACAAACACGCTATGGAGTAGTTATAAGCACTGACGAAACTGGAAGCCGCCGTATAGGTATTCTATTCGCACGGATAAAAAAAAAAAATCATCACTGTGCATTATCTCCACGTAAGCTCCGACGTAATTTGTCGTGGGACTAGTCACGCGTTGCTTTGACGATGCTTTGATTCACACCAACTACGCTGCTAAAAGTACTCCCTGCGTCCCTTTTTATCTCTCGTCAGACCGTGCTAAAAAAAAATAATAATAATTAATAAATATTTTTTCTAGAAAATTTGACCATTATAAATCCGAGAGATAAAAAAAGGGACAGAGAAGGGCCTTACTTCCTTTTCGTTAAATATTTACTCACTTGTTTGAAACATATTAGCAACATTTATATTTTCAAATCAAATAAATATATTATCAAAATAGGTTTAATGGTTCACCTACTGATATTAATTTTTCATGAATATCAATATTTATATGTAATTTTAGTCAAAGTTAATTTTCAGAAAGCAAGAACGACGGTTAATAAAGGATGGAGGGAGCATCTGATACAAACCTCACAGAAAGCAAAAAAGCAAGAATCTGATTACTCAAACCTCACAAAGAGCAGAAGAATATATTAAAATAGCAAGCCACTATTTAAACAAATTTATTTAGAGATTTAAATCAGACTTGGCCGAAAAAACCCAAAACATGTTTATCATAAAGGAGTATTTAACAATAATCAGATTAAAAGGCGACCTGTTCCGGCATGCAACTTCTTCACTTCTGGAAACCATTCTGATTCAGGCACACAATCCCGCCGGTCGCCGTTCTGCACTCCGACCGCGTCTGAGCAAGGCAGCTGCCGACATGTGGACCAATCCTGGCATTGGACCCCACCAGTCGGTTTCACGAGGGCCAGAATCCAGGATCCAGAAGCTGGCTGGTCAAAACTGGCGCGCACCTGCCCCCGAGCACGAACGGACCAACCAACCACCGCGTTCCGGACATATCCGGACACGCGACACCCTCCTGCGTGCGCCCATTTTCAATTCCAGAGGCGTGGCGCGCATGGGCGGCGATGCTTCTTCTGGTGATCTGGTCATTGATGCGTTCGTCGGCACGAGCAAGCGCCGTGTGCTCGCTCCTTCCTATAAAAGCCACATTCTCTTGCCATCCCGGGCTCCCTTGCCGCAAACGCAAAGAAAGCAGCAGCACACGGTTCTTTTCCTTGCATTTCTTCCTAGAGGGAATCGTCGTCGTCTTTGCCTCGATCGGGACCATGCAGCGCAGCAACTCGTTCGGGACGTCGTGGGCGGACCAATGGGACTACGGCGGCGATCCGAGCCCGCGCGCGCGGGGCCGGCAGGACGGCGGCGGTGGCGGCAAGAAGCAGGGCGGGGTGGAGAAGACCAAGGCGGCCGCGGCGACGGGGCTGAGGAAGGTGAAGGAGGGAACGGCCAGCGGGTTCCAGTGGATCAAGGACAAGTGCCAGAAGAAGGGCGGCAACGGCAAAGAAGCAGGGCGCCCATGAGGGCTCCGGGATCGCCGGATACTAGTTAGCTCTGTTTCGATTCCAAGCCTGTTTTGGTCATAATAGGCGATTTCTGTTCGTTTTTTCGTTCGGTCCGTCCATGTGTATATTGTTGCTCTTTTGTGTAGATTAATTATTGGATTTCAGCTATTGATGATTGGTTTATCGTGCTTTATTTTGCCGCACAAGTTTCTTTGACACTAAGGTGACCCTGGATTCAGTTGTCGCAAACTGGAAAGCACGAGTACAGATTGCACAACAATAAAGAGATAAGATCAGAGTGAATGATTGCGAAGATTGTTGCTTGGTAAGCAAGTATTATAATACAGACGGTGTTGGTATGTAAGGATTTTTCTGACAGCCTACCTCTCAAACCCACACATGCGATGGTTCAAATTTGTTTAATAATGGGCCAGGTTATGCATCTCACGAGAATTTCTTGGTTCTTATCTTGGCCGGTTTTGTAAAAAACATAAATTTTGGCTTTTTCTCTATCATCCCTTCTCTCCTCCACGCCAAGATTTTTAAGCGCAACTACCGCTATAATACTTGCTCTAACTATAAGATAGCCATGGTGTTCCAATGAGTACTTGCACAGACACGTGAGAAATTATTTATTGGACGCTAAAATAAAAGTTTCAAACTGGCGATGACAGCGGTTGGTACTTGGTAGGTACTGTACATTGTTAACCGTTTGCACACATGCTGACAACTATCTCTCAGGTGCCTCTGGTTAAATTGTAGTACTTGCACAGATACGTGAAGAACACAAAGCTGATGGTGCCGATAAAAGCCAGGAACCAGTAGTACTTGTCCAGGTGTTCTTGGCGTGGATCATCAGAAAACCAGCCGTGTCCCTGTCCCGTCCACGCTGTCATCGTCTCGAGGACGTCGATCAGAAAGGCACCGAGGAAGTTCCCGAAGCCAAAGACGCTGAGGTAGAGCGCGATGCCGATGGTCCTCATGGAGTTGGGGACCTGCGTGTAGAAGAACTCCTGCATTCCGACCACCGTGAACACATCAGCTACTCCCAGTAGAATGTACTGTGGGAGCAGCCAGAATATGCTCAGCTGATGATGAGTGGCGCCGTCTCCTTCGCCGATGAAACGGAGCCGCTTCGATTCGACGATGGAGGCCGTGACCATGGCCGCGACTGAGAGGACCATGCCGATGCCGATTCGCTGGAGCACGGTAATCCCCTTCTCCTCCCTGGTGAACACGCGCATCAGAGGGACGAATATCTTGTCGTACAGTGGCATGAGCAGTATCACCGACATTGTTGTCGAGCTCTGGAGCATTGCTGGAGGAATCACGAAGGTGCTGCCGACCTTGTGGTTCATCAGTATCCCTTGCTCGGTGAAGAACGTCATTGGCTGCTGGAAAATGACGGCGAAAATCAGCAGCGTTGTCCAGATCGGCAGAAGCCTCAGGATGGCCTTGGTGACACTGACATCAGGTGCACTGTCATGGCCATCTTCTGCATCTCTCTGATCAGTGAACTCATCTTTAAGCGCCTTCTCTTCTAATCTGTATTTCAACATATTAACATGTATACTAGAGAAGAAATCGAGGTACGGAATACTATTGTAAAATCTTACTCTAGCTCCGAAATGTCACGATCATCATCTCTAGTCGGTAAACGGACCTTCCGAGTAATCAGACATGTAACAATTTCTTTCAGTACTCTGAAAATGCTATCTGAAGGCTTGTTGCCAGTACTCTGTTCGTTGCACGTATACAGAGGAGTTCCGCAACAGAATGCGACAACAGATAAGATCATGACACCGCAAGGAATGGCAAATCCGAGACCCCAACCAAACGTGTCTTGGATGTATGACATGATGGAGTTCCCCAGGAGGCTACCACTGCATATACCAAAATACCACCACTGGAAGAACAGGCTCTTCACCTGGTTCTTTTGTTCAGCTGGCAGAGATTTCATGACATCTCCAATCAGTAGTTGGTCAGCTCCAAATGCTTGCAACGAAGGGTTGTATCCACCCTGCCCAACTGAGATCAAGTACAGTGGGAAAAACAGCAAAGAAGATGGCATCCATGTGTGAAGCACTGCCCATGAGGTTAAACCTACTAGGCCCTGATCAAGAAACAAGAAAAAGGATACAAAAAGGTTAGGTGAACTGCAATTTTCACCAAAAAAACAATAACAGAAACTACAGGTGTAGAATCTCTGAAGTAAACTTGTCTTTAAGGGAGTGCTTATAGTGGTGTAGCATCCTGAAACAGAGAAAGAAAAAACTTGCCACTATGTAAACCAACGATGAAACAGTTATGGTAGAATAACGATCCCAGAAAGAATCAGCAAGAATGGCACTAGCCAGTGGAAGCATGGACGTGACTCCATTCCATGTGCTGACACTCTTCGCAGCAGAGGATGTGCTCATCTTCACAACATCAGTGAGGAAAGTCACAATATTTGAGGCTACCCCCTTGTAAACAAATCTCTCCACACCAGCCACCACTGCAACATAAAATGTAATGAACTTATAATGATGCGCAAATCCTATGTTGCGGGGGAAAAACAGTAGTACAATGACATCGAGCTCAGTTACCTATGATAAGAACACATGGCTTGCTCAGCGCTGCCGACTTCACTTCTGAATCCATGAGAAACAGTGAACACCGAGAAACCTTACTCAGCTCCTTCAAAAGTTTACATATATGTGGGATATTCTGAACAAAGACAGATGAGACCTAATATTCTTGCCCTATCTTTTTATTAGTGGCAACTCCACACTGGGGAGGAAAGCGTGAGGACTACTAGTGCAACCTCCACAAATTAACAGATTTATTTTAAGATTTATGACTTATGAGCATGGAAGTCCAGGAACTAGTGCCGTCAGAGGAAAACGAATCCAGGAATAATATGGAGGACATTTTGCCCTGTTTGGATCACATAAAATAAGCTGCTAGCTGCTAAAAAAGCTCCACCTGATCCAAAATGTCCAGCATATAGTCTTGTTTATAGCCCATTTTAAACTATTCAACCACCCCGGTTATAAAAAGCCATTAGCTGGATCTCTCTAGCTATTGCATCTTATAAAAAAAAAGTTTAGCTGATTCAGATTGATCTCCAGTAGTTTGGATGTTACATATTTACACTGAATTTTTCACATGAACGAGTTTCAGATGTTCGTTTTGATTTAAAAAGAAATTAATATGGCAGATGTAATTAGCTGCAAAGTTCAGAAATGATACGTCAAAGACAAAGCACCATACCAACTTCAATATAGTGCCTATATGGACAGGAAACTATATATGAACATGAAACTAGCACACCATGGTAAGACTAAACATAATACTTGTATTTCAGTGGGAAACAAAGATGTAGCCATTTCTAATACAAATATGGCTAGATAGTGAAAACAGGATGCGACAGAAAGCCAAAAAAAAGCACCTGATGTAATATGTGGAAGGTGCAACTTTTATTCATAAGAATGCTTGATCAGCTTGAAAGTTTTAAACCTAAACAGCATCTTATCACCCTAAGCCATTAACTGCTAGCAATATAAATTTTACAATGCAGTAGTGCGCAATCATTGAAGCACTTCATGAGACAAAAAGATTAGCAAACTAGACAACATCTGCACACTGACTAAACGTCCTGGAGGTACTTTCTGATGTGGAGTTCACCAAATCCCATTTTCCTGTGTGAGCATTAAGATTGCCTTTGCCATGAACTGCTGAAAGCTAATAACATTAAATCTGCACTGATTACACTATTTTTTGTTATCCTTTACACATGACACATCGGATTTCCAACAGGATCGCTTCATACTCATACCCAACTTGCTTCACTATTCCAAGGTGACAACAGGAATAACTTTTGTTCAGTGTGAGATGGCATGCAGTATATAGTACGACAGATCATTGAAGCACAAAAGCAAATCTTATTCATTCTACAGGAATAACTTATCTAGTGCTGACAGTCACACTATTGGAGGTGAAAATTGGACAAGACGATGCAAAGACTGAACTCTTATTACAAACTACAAGGGCTATATATGAGTGTAGTAACAAGCCATGACTGCATACACAGTCAAGAGAACACAAGCACTTATTTCTGATGGTACCTCCCCTCCTCCACCCTCCTTTTGAACTTCTCCTTCTCGTCATCCGACTCCCCGACCACCGCTTCCTTTGTCTCGTGCAGCGTTTCCTTTGCGCTCTCGGTAACATCGTCAGTCTTCTCCTTTGCCACCCTCAGGAACTCCTCGGCTGTTGATCTTGCCTTTTCCCCGATTTCACCTAGTGTGGTGTCGTCATGTTTCTCGGCCGAATAGTACTATCAATTTCACAGGAAAACAGAAGATTGTGAACACAGATTAGGAGTACCAAAATCATTCGTTCAATTAATTAATTAAAAAATCATTGGTTCAATCATTTTGATTCGAATGAACTGTTGCCTAAAACATTGTACATCACGATTCATGCCTTGTGCTTGCTTAGCAACTATGCCTTCTTCCAAAAAAACATGGATCACTTATTTAGCGAAAACATTTCATTTGGAGAACTTGGTCCTAAAAAACAAATGACCTTGCTATATTATGCAATAGAAGTTACCCTACTACTTCTCCTTGTGAACACATCTAGGGTTTATAATGGCGGCCACAGTAAATTAGAGTCGAATAGAAGCAATAATTCAAAGAATTGGGAAGTAGCAGCAGTAAACTAACAGGATTGGTGAACTCACTCTGTAGCCGGGAAGAACATTGTTGCGAAGTGCAGGCAGGGCAGGGGATCTGGCCACCAAACCCGGGGAAGGGCAACAGAACTGGCGATGAGCAAGAAGCCTCTTCATCTCGATCGCCTACGAAGTTCCAATGCTCAAGCTCGAAGCAATGGGATAGGGACGGCCGTTTGTTCAGATCGGGAGCCGCCGTCTGCCTTTATTATAATTATGAAGTCGTGACGCGTAAAGGCAGGAGCAGGTCGATCCCCTCCCTCGACGTGGCGCCGGAGCGCCTGGCCACGTAGCCGAGCACGCATGCGAGGCCCCTCCAGGCGGCCGCCTATTGTGAATCGTGTGCCTACCAACTTGGGGGAGGCGTAGTACGGCTATGATTTGTTTTTGCGTGGCGCCGCCGCCGCCATTATTTTACCTTGTGCGAGCGACGACAAGAACGCCAAGAGGTGGCGGAGACGTGGAGTCTGGAACTGGGCACGTGCCCGGCGCCGGCGTCAGATGGGCTCGCGGATTTACGGTCACTGACGGGCCGACGCTCCTTCTCGCGGCCTGGGTTATGTTTACGTCTTACCTGGGCTCAAGAAATCATTCTGGCCCACCTATATCGCTCAAAAAAATCATCCACCTATAAAATTTAGCCCCCTTTTTAAATAATAAATAATTACTTCCTCCATCCCAAATTGTAAGTCGTTTGACTTTTTTGACACCAACTTTAACTACTCGTCTTATTCAAAAAATTTGTGCAAACATAGTAAAATTTAAGTTATTCGTGAACAACATATATTAACAAAGCAACCCAAGGGAAAAGAATTGACATTTTAGACAACTTTTTAAATAAAACGAGTGGTTAAACTTGGGGTTAAAAAATTCAAACGACTTATAATTTGGGACGAAGGAAGTACTAACTTTTATATAAACCCGGTTATTTATCGTGTTTGTTTGGTTGGCTTCACTTTAATCCATCTTAGTCCATATTTGAGTTCAAGTAGAGTGAGATGAAAAAAAACAACCTATATAGGCCAGCGGGGCCCTAGTTGCAGCCGGGTCTAAGCCCCCGGGTCGACGGCCTAAGCGTCGATGTAGATCTCGACGAGGAGGAGGCCGGTCCTGACGGCAGCGGTGACCCTAGCGATAGGGAGGGTCCGTGCATAAGAGGATATCCTCAGCGGTAATAACTGTGATCCCAATGGTGGCGATTGCCCTATGGGAAGCAAATGATGCTTTTTTTCAAGAGCACGCTGTAGGCGCGTATTGAAGCAAATGATGCTTTAGAATCTAGCGAAGCGAAACATCTTGTCGTTTTGCGTCTAATCAGCCTGCTCTGATAGGAGGGTGAAGGTGAGCTAACCAATGATACATGGCGTCACCTCAATTGAAGCAGATGATTTATCGGCAAAGTTTGTAGCAGCAATTTCGTATTAGGGGCGGTAGCGACTTGACGACTTCCACTTATTGAATCCAGCCGTTTTAGGAGGATGTCGTGAAGCAGGATAAGCCGATGACATTTTTTTCTCCTTTTTCTGGTTATGGGTTCTTCTTTTTGTTGAGTTGTAGAGATAAAAAATTACTGGATCATCATTTTTCCTAGGGCCCATATTGTTGTTCACAATTTTTATAGACAACGTTTGTTTTTTTCTATTTGAGTTTAGCAACAGTTGTTTAGACCACTGTACGTGTGAGAGAGGGTGAGATACGATAGTATAAGTTCAAGGAAAAATAATAAGAGTAGTGGAAGAGGGTTGTTGGAGAGTGCGAGTCTCCGACTATGGCATATAGCTAGGCGGCCTTGGCTGCACCCCGGACAGCCAGGCAAGTGCGGCCATCGTCAGTGCTGGCCAGGTGCTATTTCCGTGCCGGACCGGCCGGGCTACTTTTACCCGGAACTGAAGCACCACGTCGCCAACCAACCCATGACCCATCATGATGTCCCGATTGAACTCGACGACGGGAAAGGGCAAAACCAGCAACAACTCATGGGATGGGACGCCGGCCCACTCGGCCACTACGCAACGACAACGAAAAGGCAGGAGGCCGTTTTGCCCTCTTGCGCTGGTTTATTTTGCCTCGATTCTTCCAGTGCTACGCTAATAGCAATTTGTATGGGCACGGCTATACTCGCTATCATTGCTGTGATTGGGTTCCATCTGTTATCTTGTTACAGGTGTGGCGAGCCTTTCTCATACTGGATTGGAGTGCAGAGCACTCCAGTGCTCCATGATCGAACTCCATGCATCGAACAGTAGTGTCTGTCAGACGCATGAGCCAATATAAGCAGATCAAAAGTTATATGGTACAGCATATGGAAAAACAAATGGCACTTTAAATGGCTAATTCGAATGAGTACGAGGTAAGGATGAACTGTTGTTGAAAAACGGATGAACGGCCCGATCGCGAAAAAAAGGATGAACTGTTGTTTGCAAACATTAATTAGTTGACCATAGGAGATTAGAATCCATAGTTCTGACTGACCGGATCAGAAATAAAATGAGATAGTCAGAGTCAAAGGAGGCGTGGCGTATTATACAGTATATTATTCTAGATGATAGGGCAGCGCTTCAAAATAGGAATATATGTACTACTAATAACAACGATCAATCAAGAATATTATTCAATGATCAGCGCTTCAAAAATATATGTACTACCTTTGATTCTATTTTTCTAGATGATAGTAAGGCAGCTTGAAAAAGATATGTACTAGTACTACCTTGGAATAACAATGATCAATCAAGAACGCTCGGACACGCGCCTTTTTAAAGTATTTCGGATATCAATACTTTAGTAGCAAAACCTGCTTAATGAAAATCGCGCCTACTAAAAAAATGTAGTAGCAAAACGAACAGATTAGGTACTGTCATGCCATGATCTGTCAAATACGTAGCTATTATCTGGTCAATCAGTTGCAATGATGACAAATCTAAACTCGAGAAACCTGCCATTGATCCGGCATACAGTATTTTCTCTCTTAGTTCTCTCTGTGAACGAGAAGTGGACAGAGTAACTGACTTACTGGTTCCTTTTGGACAAGGAGGAGCGGCAGTCATGGATCCAGTAGTTAGGTTTCTAAAGCCAGTCCGCTCTTGATGTCTCTGGCCATCAAGATTATGCCTTTGTATTTTTTTTTTCATCCTCTTAATGAAACACGGATGAATGGTCCGATCGTGAAAAAAAGTCTTGTGTATCGTACATGCATCACCATCTATCTATCGTCACAAAGGTAGTGGGAGAGGTTGACAAGGAACAACATGACCCTAAACCATGCCAAGTTGGCTGTTAAGTCCACCCATAGAAAATTGTGGGACCAACTTGGCAGCGATAGAACTCTATTCCGAGGAGAAGAGCAGTTGGTGCAAAACAGAAGATCAGATGATGCATGGTTCTGGTTCGCTAGCATTTATTCAACGGATTGGTCGCTTGTTAGCCACGGCAAATGCAGCGCCATAACGGATGCATATGCGTGCGCAACGTTGCTTCCTCTGTATAAAATAGGAGCATGGCCTTCGCCCCAGCAGCAACAGAGAGCTTGCCCTACCGCTATTCCAAGCACATATTCCCGGCCCGGCACCTCACCAACTAACCTTGTACTGCAATTCATCTTAAGACGGCACATAGAGATATATAGATTAGGTCCATATAATTAGTACCTGGCTAGATGCTCATTTAGCTGCAGGCGTCATGATTGGGGCGAGCATTGTCAGTTATAAGTCTCTGATCATGGTGCTACTGGCGCTCCTCGTCTGCGTCAGCCTGGCCGCCTCACCGGCGACGGCGTCGGCCGGCCGGGGAGAGGAGGTGCACCTGGTGCCCGCGCTGTACGTGTTCGGCGACTCGACCGTGGACGTGGGCAACAACCAGTACCTGCCGGGGAACTCGGCGCTGCAGCTCCCCTACGGCATCGACTTCCCGCACTCACGGCCCACCGGACGGTTCAGCAACGGCTACAACGTCGCCGACTTCGTCGGTCAGTGAATGCACGTTGATTTCAGCTCGATCGAACTTGGCTGCCATTGTTTTCTTTGTAACCATGCATGGAATTGATGAGAAAATTGCATTCAGCGAAACTGTTGGGTTTCAAGAGGAGCCCGCCGGCTTACCTGTCCCTGACGCCAAGAACAAGCCGTCAGATCTTGAGAGGCCTCCGCGGCGTCAACTACGCGTCCGGAGGCTCCGGCATCCTCGATACCACGGTAACTAGTAGTGCACCAGATTTGGTCGTGAGTCTTTGTTCTTGATCATTTGGTCGCGAGTACTTATCTTGATCATTTCTACGTACACGAATGTCGACGGACCAGGGGAGCACCATCACGTTGACGAAGCAAATCGAGTACTTCGCGGCCACCAAGTCCAAGATGGTGGCGAACAGCGGCAGCGGCTCGTCGTCGTCGACCGTGGACGAGCTGCTGTCCAAGTCTCTCTTCCTCATCAGCGACGGCGGCAACGACATGTTCGCGTTCCTGCAGCGGAACGGGACGGCGAGCGAGGTGCCGTCCCTGTACGCGGACCTGCTGTCCAACTACACGCGGCACGTGCGGGCGCTCCACGGCCTCGGGGCGCGGCGGTTCGGGATCGTGGACGTGCCGCCGCTCGGGTGCGTGCCGTCGGTGCGGGCCACCTCCCCGACGGCGAGTCCAGTTGCGTCGAGGCCGCCAACGCGCTGGCGAAAGGCTTCAACGACGCGCTCAGGTCGGCGCTCGCCAACCTCACGGCCTCGGGCGCGCTGCCGGGGGCGCGCTACTCCGTGGGGAGCTCCTACAGCGTGGTGTCCTACTTCACGGCGCACCCGGCGGCCGCCGGGTTTAGGGGAGGTGGCCAGCGCGTGCTGCGGCGGCGGGCGGCTCAACGCGCAGACCGGGTGCACCCCCAACGCCACCTACTGCTCCGACCGCGGCGAGTACCTGTTCTGGGACGGGGTGCACGGCACGCAGGCCACGTCCAAGAAGGGTGCCCTGGCCATCTTCTCTGCGCCGCTGCAGATGGGCTTCGCCGCGCCCATCAACTTCAAGCAGCTCGTGTCTTCTTGATGCTCGGAATCCAGAGCTTTCCACCGGCGACACAAATCGCTACAGCTTAGCACTACTACCTAAAGAGCTTTTGATTCTTTATTTACACAAGCAAATCAGTAGAGATTATTACAATATTACAAACTAATAAACCAGGAAATGTAGAGCCGTAGAGGGAGGGAGAAGCATATATATACAGACTGAGTCCAGCGAGGCAAATTTCTCGCCATGTACGCTCGTGAATAAACTAGCAAGTTGCAATATTTGGGCGCTTTGCCTGTGCTGAACTGCTGAATCAGCCATTTCCGTGCACTGCATTTGCCTTGGTCTCGTGAAGTTGATTTCAAACTGAAAAAGTTTTTCGGCTCATTAAGAATTACGGCCCAATAGTAACTGCTATCCTCGAACTAAACAAACGAAATTCGGCTCGGCCCAGAAAACCCAGCGCGTAGCGTCTAGGAACGTACACGGTACACGTGTTCGCCACATGAACACGTAAGCGTCTACTAATGCTTCGTTCTTTCGTCGGCGGGGGGAAAGCCCACTGCGAAACTCAGGCAGCTTCGAGCGACCCAAGTTTTCACGGTCTCGAAGCCCAGCACCACGTGACCACGAGCCGCCCTTCTTCGGCGGCGTCGCGGTGAGCCCGGCATCGGCATGGCCATGCTCCTCCGCCGCCGACTCCCGCTGCCCCGCATCCTCCGGCTGCTGCACACTGAATCGGCGGCTTCGACCTCCTCGTCCTCCACACCTCCCCTCCTCTCCAGAAGCCTCACGCCGCCGCCGTGGGGCCAGGATCACGCCGCCTGCGGTTCCCTAATGCCACGCCGGTCGAGTCGGTGCGAGGGGCTCCGAAATCGTCCTCCACTGCCGCCTATCTCGCTTTTATCGGCACCGCCGCCGCCGCCGCGCTCACGTCGCCAGTGGCCTACGCAGACAGCAATGAACAGGTTTTGTTCACTGCCTTATCTGTTGTTCGGATTTTTATTTTATATTTTTTAATTCTAGGAGTGAGGTTTGCTTGGTTTGTGTTTGCAGGGCGCGGTCGACGCAGTAGCGAGTGCTGACCCCGCGGAGGGGGAGGATTTGGCCCACAAGGAGAGGAAGAGGATATTGGAGCTTGTCCAGAGCCGAGGGATGCAGCGCGGGTCATACCCTCAGTTTGATGTTTCAGTGAAGGGCCAAAAGGTTGTTCTCTCCCCCAAAATTTTCTGGCAATATATGTTTATTATCATTTAAAAAATCGTCCCAATTTTGCTCCTATATTCGTGTACACTGTACACATTAGACTGGGCATGATTATGTGGCAAACGTAGAAACATGTGTGCTTATTTGAGTTAAGTGTGAAGTATCAGTACAGGAATACTATGAAGTAGGAAGCTTTCAAAATTATGCGCGGTTATTAATTTTTTATTAGAGCACAGCAGGGCAGTCCTCTAGAAATGACATGCAATCTGACTATCAGTAACATAGCAAGTTAGAAGCATAGCTTATCTTTTCTGCTATCATTATCTATAGCGCCATGTTTAATCACACTTGACGATAACGACTATATTTCTCTGATTTGGTTTATTTTTCAGGTGGTTGTTAAGTTCAACGTGCCATCTACTTGCAATGTGTCGCACCTTATCGTGGATCTTGTAACTCATATCGGACTTGAGGCAGAACAACTTAGTGGTGGCTCAGAGATTCTAGTGCGTGCTTGGGAAAGGTTAGGATCAAAGTTTGTTTCATCAGAAATGTACTATGCAATTACCTTTTGCAAGCACAAATCACAGACAGAATAATTTATATGCTCTATGCATACTGGTTTTCATCTTCTGATAAACCACATCTCGAGGCCTTCTGTTTATATGAGCACATTGTTAGTTGGGTGACTTAAGAAGGTTCTATTAAATGATGCAATTCATTTTTGTTGATGAATTCGCCCATCCTTACAAATCATTATCCCTGCACTTTTCTCTTTCCTGTCTTGTGGATGTAAATGCTCTATGTATAGTCGTTTTTCAGCTTCTGATAAACCACATCTCTAGGCCTTCTGTTAATATGAGTACATTGTTAATTGGGTGAATCAAGAAGGTTCTATTAAATGATGCGATTCATTTTTGTTGATGAATTCGCCTATCCATACAAATCCCTAATCGCTGCACTTTTCTCTTTCCTTCCCCTTGATAATGTTTGCTCATGCTAGTAGAGTACCACATCATTGCCAGTTGTTCTGAAAATTGCATTATAAGCTTCTTTAATAGAATCTTTTTCTCGCAAATGGCCTTTGTGATTTTGGTACATAGCATAGATATAGGGTTTCTCAAGTCTTATAGATGTATCTTGTATACTAATATATTTTCTTTTACTCAATTGCTTCTTTCCCAGTGCAGCTGCACGCCAAATCACACTGAACCCTCCCAAGAAGATTAGCACCGTGATCACAATGAAGATGATCTCTGTGTTCTGATATTTGAGCCACTTATCGGATCGGATCATTCTGTTAGTTATTTTCGACCCTTCATTGCCAACTTTTGAAAGAAGTTTATTCTGTTATTTATCTTTATATCATGATCTTTTTTTTCAGGAAATTGAATTCATCAAGCGTGGGAGCTTTAGTTTGAAAGAACTTGAGGCTTTGATCAGTGCTTTAAAAATAGCCGGTGAAAAAATGTTAAGGGGTCATCAGGGAAAAATACACCAAGAAAAGGAAATGGACAGAGATCTAAGCATGTGCCCTCTTTGGAGAAAATTGTATCTGATTTAGAGGCTATGGGTGTTAGAGTCTATGGATTTGATGAAACATCAAGTGTTCCAATGGATGGCACTGTAATCTGGGAGAACCTTGCAGGATATGAACCTCAGAAAAGGCACGTGCCACCAGTTTGCTATCCCTTCCCTTTTTTTACCAGTTCTGCTTAATGTACCATGAATTAGGATAACTAATAAATTTCCAATAACCAAAAAAACAGCCACGGTTTGCAGAAAAAAAAAATCTAAAACATATTTTTGAGAACAGTAAAGTTTAGATATTATCCAATTAAATATGTATATACATATGTGATCTGTGTTTAATCAGAAGGAACATTTTATGGACACATTTTCATTTTTGCTGACTTTTAGGGACGAATCATCAAATTTATTGTTGTTATATTTTGGATTCCTGTGAGGGATTCCTATTAGTCTTATTACTTACTAGACAAATGATTTTGTGTACTTCATTCTGAAATCATTGTCTCTAAGCTTGAAAAGTGTTTCTTCTTTTAACATAGGGAAATAGAAGATACTATACTATTAGCTTTACAGAGTCCTGAAGTATATGATGACATTGCTTTCATGTACACGCTGCAAATTTGAGACAAATAGACCTCGAGCTGTTCTTTTGAGGGCCCACCTGGTGAGTTTCCTGAATCTCGCCTTGATTAATGCCTAAAAGCATGTGCTTGCAGTAATCTTGTTGACTGTGCTGAGAGCTGAAGTAGAAGATACTAAGATATCTTCATTGAGTTTATTTCACAATAAATAAAGCTTACAGATTTTGTTGATAACCACTGAATATTTATACGAAGAAACCACAAGAGCACCTTGCAAGCAAAACCTGATGCTGGACAACCCAAATGTTCCGTTTTATGCACCACTAGCCTGATTGCTTGCGCTCTTAGGTTGCTGTGTTCACACACTTACCAGCTATCACTCATTATTTTAGGGACTGGCAAGACATCTTCAGCTCGAGTTATTGCCAAACAAGCAGTAAGTATTATATTTTTTGTATTGCCCCAAAGTAATGTTTGGATAAGCATTTCTTGAATATGGTGAATATTTTATCCAGTTAACCTTTGATTTATTTTCTGCAAATTTATAATTGATGCCAATTATCTTTTTAGTAGAATTAATTTGTTATTTGCTCATTTCTTATATTAGGGAGTTCCACTACTATATGTGCCACTTGAAGTTGTTATGTCAAAATATTATGGTGAAAGCGAGCGCCTATTGGGATCTGTTTTTTCACTTGCAAATGATCTTCCTGAAGGAGGTATTATATTCCTAGATGAGGTATATATATCGTAATCCTTGTAGCAAACACACTCAATTCATTGCAAAATGTACTGAACAGACTTCGTGTGTGTATGTGCGCGGGGGCGCGCTGTTATAGGTGGATTCTTTTGCCATTGCTCGAGACAGCGAAATGCATGAAGCTACAAGGAGACTCTTGTCAGTAATTCTGCGACAGGTAGGGTCCTTGTTTATTTTCCTTGTGGGGAAAATAACCTTTGCTTATTACTACCTCCTGGTTTGCACTTTTTGTGAAGTCATTGGTCAAGAAGAAACCAAAAATAAAATGAGTTGTCTTGGCAAAGAATAACCCTATAAAGTCACAGCGTTTGTCAGTTTTCTTCCCTCCGCAAGGCATTTTGTCCATTAACGACAAACTCCAACTGCAATGCCATTTTAGGGGCACCTTTTCCGTCTATGGCACATCAGCAGCCATTAAAGTGTCTCTGTATCACGTTCCACTGCACAGTACTATTACTGTTCTCATTCACTGGTGAATGTGATCTAATAAAATGCTGTGTTAAATTTGATACCCTGCAGTTTCCTGAACTGAATATGGTCTACAATGATGGTTACTACTATCGGCATACGTGCACTTAGTCTGTTAACATAATGCTTATTGTTGTTAGTTCAATACAGAACATCTTTCTATGATACTAAAATATGTTTTGTAGATCGATGGATTTGAGCAGGATAGACGGGTGGTAGTCATTGCTGCAACAAATAGAAAAGAGGACCTTGATCCGGCTCTCATCAGGTGCAGTTTCCTATTGGTGTGCCCTTTCATTTCTTGCAAGCAGTCCCACATAATTTGGAATGGCCAGCTGATTATTGTTCTCTTTCAAAAGCTCTGTTGTTGTTTCTTCTTTTTCTATTTGCGTATTTCCTAAGAGGCATAGATCTCAACATTTAAGCTGCTAGCAAACCTAGTTCAGCATTGACCAATTTGTTCATATTTCCCGTACATATTATTCATGTAAAAAAGTACATACAACTTATTTCTTTTTTTTCTGGTGCGCCATTGCAGTCGTTTTGATTCAATCATCTGTTTCGGCTTACCGGATCAGCAAACTCGCGTGGAAATAGCTGCACAGTATGCCAAACACTTGACTAGATCAGAATTGGTTCAGTTTTCACTGGCCACTCAAGAGTAAGTACTACAATTTGAACATAGGATTTAACATGTTTATGTTGCATTTGCAAGCCTACCATAAAATTAAATGGACACATAAAAGTGTTGATGGTTAATTACAGTTTTCCAGATTTGTCTCTACCCATATTCTTGGTTAGCTGGTGGTATGCATATATATAATGTGGCGCCATATCGACCTGTGATTAGAGATATCCGAAAAACCACTACTCCAGCTACATCTGGCTTGTATACTTCAAGCTAATCTCTTGATTTCAACCTTAACATCTGGTGGTTAGTCAATTTCTAAATTACCAGTAGATCTGGTTATGAAGTTTTCCCAGTCTTGTTTAACTGGTGAAATTATGTGTTATTACGAAAGATCTAATTAAGTGACAAAAATAAAATGGGGATTCGTTGACAACTGGGATGTCAAATTCAGATGTTTGTATAATTTTCGATAGATCTATTCAAAAAATGTTATGGTGTAGACTGTAGAGAATATCTTATGCATGTGATCATTTTTTTTTTGTGCGAGAACTATCTTATGCATGTGATTTGATGTTCTGACTATCCTGTAATTCTGAGCAACAGTACTATCAACTTGATTTATGGAAATTGGGAATCGGTGCACTTTTCTGAATTCAGACAGCTACTCTAACTGTTCAATAATCATTTGAGACAACTGGTCCGTATGCAGTTGTTGGGTTTGTGACTAGTTCTGAACATTGATTGCAGGATGTCAGGAAGAGACATCAGGGATGTGTGCCAACAAGCTGAAAGACACTGGGCGTCAAAGGTTTGTTAATTGGTCTGCGAAAGTTCCTTTTCTTTTGACGCTTTCTATGATTAGCGTTTCACCTTGTCATTTTATATATTTTTATTACAGTTAATAAGGGGCAGGTTCCGAAAGATGAGAAGGGGGAGCTGAGTCTTCCTCCAATTGACGAATACCTTTCCTGTGCTGAACAGAGACGGAAATCCTTGCCTGATAGAACGGAGCGGACATCCAGGTCCCCTGCCCTTAAGTTAGCATGAGGGATCTACTTACCAGTTTACCTTTACATGCTCATATAGCACATAGTACTACCGAATGCAGTTCAAATGAAAATGTGCTAATACTTAGGAAATTTGACATCTATGTCTATCCAAATTTTGATGTCAATGTCAGCACACCTGAAATTCTGGAGAGGAAAGCTTAAGTGACAGATAAATGGCTTTCTTGTATTGTTTTTCTAAACGAATGTACAGAAATTATCAATGCACAAGTGAATATCATGTTTAAGTGCCAATGCCAATCCCCAAGCAAGCAACTTTCACAGAGTGCCTTTTTTGGTTAATTTTTGTAGTGATCATCTTAATTAGTTTTTACAACATATTTATCACCAGTTTGTGATAAATCTATTATTATTTCTTGTGGTATCAAATTTCTTTATTGAGTACTAGTGGCGGTTTCAAACATTGACTATTCTAGAACAGGATAATGCAAAACAAGTCCCGGTTTATCTTCTTACGAAGAGGCATCATGTAAAAACTAGCACAAAGTCTTCACAAAAAAAAAAAAGTACATACAAAGTATACAATGAAAGTGTCCCGTGAGCTCTGGCCATAGCTCTCAAATCATTGCGAGTTTTACGGCAGGGACGTTTCTTGTTTCTTGTGTGTATATAAAAAGAAAGACAAACAAAATATATTCCATGGATTTGATGATCCCATAGCCTGAGTCAAGCCACACACCGTTGGAGCGTCCCCCACTGTCCCACACTAATCATCAGAAAGCAATCGCCTACCGGTCACCGACTTAACACCACATTTGGTGACCGACCGACATGCAACCGGAATGATCCAGCATTCCTCCCCTTCACCCAACCCAACCCGTGTAATACCCTCCCAATCTTTCAAGTATAAAATTACTGCTTCCCCCGGCAACTGGTACTCGGTAGCATGGCAGTATGTATGGAAATCACAAGGCGACACCGGCTGCCCGGCCGGAACAGACGAAGACGACGGCAGCGTTCTGCTACCGTGCGACGGCGACAGTTCTGTCCGCAGGAACTAGCCTCCGACGCAGGCCCCCCAAGCCCGACGCATGATCGGCAGCACTAGCATGACAAATGCATGCCAATGATACTTTCGTCCACCGGCCTTCACCGGCAATTTGGCCAAAGACCGCCGTGCGGTCCCTACCACACACACGCTGAGTCGCTGACACGCGCGACGAGTGTGCAGCGCGACCGAAAGAAACGGCCTATCCACCCGGGGCGTGCGCGTCCAGGCCGCGGCGCACGACTCTGCTTGTGCCACCGTGCCCAGGCGGTCCAGTGCAGATGCGCGGCGATCTTTCTCCGTTGTCGTGCTCGCTCCGGCTGCATCCGGTCAGTGAGTAGTGCGTCCAGAGCAGCGTGGCGTGGGTGTGCGTCCGGGCCCTGGCGGACGGATCAGCCATGAATTCCGCGTCGTTTCATTCATCGCTCGGGACCAAGGGTCACGCACGAGCCGTGACAGCCAAGCCTTCAATCCGTCGTGCTTTTGTCACGGCGCGGTGAAAGAGGCCGAGCGCACGTATAGATGCATTCAAGTGCATGTTTCCTCTCCTGGTTCCTTCCTCTGAACGTATTGAATTCGAATTTACTACACGTCTGACCTCTTGTAGTAAACGGGGTAACATGTTTGCATCTACTTGATGCCCACGTAGGTTTGCCTTTGCATCCTAGTTTCGCCCTTCTAATTTTTCGTCGCTATCACAACGCATGTTGGGATACATGTATAGAATATTAAATATAGATTATTTTTTAAGTCTACTAATTAGTTCGTAATTTGAGGAGCAATGTGATGTTGCAGTATTGCAAAATCACTAGCCACCTTAATTAGTTCAAAGCTTTGAAAATTTAACACGAAATAGACGTTTCCCTAATGACGCCATCAATTAGGTTTAATAAATTCCCCACAACCTCACAGATTATTCACCAAATATTAATCTAGTCTTTATTGGTATCCGAACACCCTATGCAACACTCCACATGACAACACATGTAATACCTCCTTAATTTTCACGGTGAAACTATTTCCGAACAAAGCCTTAAGTTTCGAAAAAATTTTGCTGAAATGTGCAAATGCATATATAAACACCAGGAAACTCACACGTTTTGCGGTGAAGCAATTGTCAATTAGGTCGACTAATATATTTGTCTCGCGGATTATTGACGGAATATTTAATATGTTCTTTTTATTGGTATCCGAACACCCTATGCGACACTCCACGTGACATCCAATGTGATACCTTCTTAAACCGTAACAAAGCTTAACTAATAAGTCCCTCAATGCAAACACCTCCTAAATGCTGAAATGTGCAACCATATATAAAACCAGGAGTGGCTACGTTTTGCGGTGAACTTCATTATTAGATCAGCATAAGATTAGTTAAGCTGTCTTTCATGTACTCCACCCTAGCTAGTAGTAATAAGGAGTAAAAAAAGGTACCACTGATCAATTGAGTTGAGAGCAAGCAAAGGTGACACGCTTAATCAGCACTAGGATACGCGCAGTTAATTAGCTTGTCCTACGCTACGCAGACGCGGACGCCGCAGGCCAAGTAAAGTTGCCCGGAGGACTTTTGTGTGCCTTTCCTGGTAGGGAACGCAAGCTACCTCTCATATTTCGCCTTACCGAAAAGGATTTCAACACTAACCCTTCTTGCGATCGCAGCCAGCCTCTAATCTCTCTTCGTACACTTGAATTAGGTGAGCAGCACGCATCAACCTACCTACTGCACCCAAGGACTTCCCCTCTCTGTAATCTCTCATTAGCTCACCTAATAAGATCGAAGGTGAGGCCAACATCAGTACAGTAGCACGTACTACGTGTCCTAACAGTCGTCAGTAATGGTTCTCGTTGCATTGTCCAAAAATGTGTACCTAGCTAGCTTGCGGTTTTACACTTCACTCCGTGTCTCTGTGTTGTTCTTCTGATTTTCTGAGTAGTTCTTGTGCACCTACACACCACAGCTATATCTGCCTAAAACTATCTTTATCAACGGTAGTTATACATCATGAACAGTCAGCCTCCATGCCACGTACACGTCAGTCCACCAGCTTCGGTTCGGAGAAGGCTGTCACGAGTACGATGTATCCAGAGCTTTAGGAGTGTGCACGCATCCTAGCTCATGTAGTATAGGATCGCTGAACCTTGAATACTACGGCCCGGTGATGAAGCAGAAAAGCAAAACATGGCAGTGTGGGATGGATGGCCAATATCTCAGGCAGTAACACCACCGACAGAGCATTGCTTGGCTCCTAAGCGTGTCGACTAGCAAGGGTTGTTAGAAGAACCCTACTAATGCACAGCACAGCTGCACATCTCAATAATTCACAATCATCGACGACTCGGTTTCATTCATCTATATTTTTTTTTCTTCTATATATGCTCGAGCGCGACAACCATGACTGCTTAATTTTGAGTAATTTACAATTCTACAAAAAAAAAAAAAAAAAAAAAAAAAATCTAATAAGGACATCTTAGGAGATTGGCGTAAGGACAGGTGCCAAAGGATCACGGACGCGCCGGTGAGAATGGATGTTTCCAAAGCTCCAAGTGCTGTGGTCCAGCGTGCATTGTGGATACTCCTACTACTATACTACAGTGCTAGTAGCAGTATCGACGACGTCCACGTGAACGGGGACAAAACGAATTTAATCCCCGGACCAACAACCTGCAACTCGTAGCCGATCGAGCATCCGCGGAAACTCGATGAAAATCTCTTGAGATGTGTTCGTTTTTCTTGAAGTTTACAGCAAAAACCAAAAAAAGGGGCCATCATCAGTCACAGTGTCCCAACAAACCTACTAGCTCGGTGCGTCTCGTCGCATATTGGTGGTGGGGGTGGTGTGGCAGCACAGCAGGGGTGATGATCGCTAGGCATTTTTCCTGTTCTTTCCGGCGTCCAAGAAAGGCGGGGCACATGGCCGGCGTGACGGACGGGAAGCAGAAGCAGGCACCCGCCATGATAATGCCGCCGCGCATGTGGTGATACTAATTGGGAGGGGGCCGGTAGACATAATCTACACCCCAAGTACCCAATAGCCAACGCTGCCTTTTCGCCCTCCGTCCTTCGATCGGCTCCCCTCGCCTGCGACATGGATGGCATTGGGCTTCCGATGCCAAGGGGACACACACCACGGGCATCAAGGCCAGCATGCCACCGGCCTGCCTCTGCCATGCCAGTCTGCCTCGGGGCTGCACTGCGGCGAAAGAGACTCTGCGAGGACTGTGGGACAGCGATCGGCACCAAACAAGCGTCCGTGGTCAGAATCAGAACCCATCCCCCATGCGTGAATTCAGGGCCATTTGGGCCACGTTTACACTGACACTTGCTAAAAATTGTTTCCTTTTAGTTTCGTTTCCATCACATCACATTAAATACATCAAAAACATATGTTTTGAATGAACGGAAAATGCAACATGTAAAAAATAACTAATTACACAGTTTTGTTGTAGATCACGAGATTTGTTTTTGAGCTGAATTAGTTTGGGAAAATGTTTACGAAGAAACAAACGAAACAGCTTGCCACACTCCGCATGCAACGATTTTTTTTTTCACTTTTGCTTATAATTTAGCCATCTAAACAAGGCCTAGTTGACACTATGACACCTACTCCTGCATTTCCTTTTGTTTCGTTTCACGTTTTTTTTTTGACATTATATATGAAGCTCGTTTTGAATGAACGGAAATGGCAACATGTATAATATTTGGACTGAGGGAGTATATACAAGTAGGAGTAGATTTGTTGGTGACTGAATTTGTGTTTGGCAGAAAATGTCACGAAGATATTCAATCATCAGCTTGCCACACCCGCATGCAACGATTTTTGGATACACACACACGGGTCGTTCAAAAGGCAACGGATTTCATTAAGAGGAGGAAAAGCAAATCCAAATACAACAAACCCTTGTACGTGTTGATGAAGACATCACATGAGAAACACCAACAAAGAACATAAACATAAACTAAAAAGTAAAAGCACTCACGTGAACCCTCCACCTAACAAACCCAAAGAACCCACGCCTATATCAAAAGGTAACTCAACACCTGGATTTTATGAGCTGGAGCTGTGCTTAACAACCGATGATACAGTGGCATGCATCTTGGAACCAATCGTAAAGACCTCTTTACCCAAGTGGCATTAAGATTTGAGAATCATGGTAGTTTTGGGTAGTTAGTAGAAAAACACGTACCTGAAAAAGCATCCATATCGTACATAGGTATATTCAAATGTGTGTGCGTACATGCGTTTATAAGCCGAGTGTTTGTTCGTTTTAAGTGTCTATATATTGTGTGTTTGAAATAAAGACGATCTTGGTACCGATCTTGAGTATTTTATAATAGGGAATTTGTCTGTAGGACACTCAAAGTATCCGCCGTGCACGACATGAAGACCTAGGTGGCAAAGCATTCACCGGAACAACATAACTACGGCTACCACTAACACCAACAAGACAAACCAAAGGGAAGAGTAGCATGAAAAAAGGCAAAATGACATCTGATTCCCCTGAGCCTCACCGGTCCAAAAATTAAAACAGAAAATAGAAAAGATAAATGGCACTGCCAAGGAACCGACGGGGCCCGCCAACGTCATACACATAGCATGGGGCATTTTCATCCCACCGCGTGGCGGCAACCGTTCTTCGGCGGCAGTGGGTTTCCCGGCGAACCGAGGACACCGACGGCTTCCCTCGATGGGACCTATCGATAGGTACACACACCCCGAGCTATTACAGACCTTAGAGATGTCAGCGAGGCACGACGCCACCACGGCAGCGGCGCGGTGCTCCGGTGAACTTGCTGTTTCCGGCAAGGGCTGGCCCAAGCGAGGCGAGCACGAGCTTCGTGAAGATGAGGAGACGCAAACCCCTTCCCCCAATCGAAGGAATCGGCTGCGGTAAGGCACTCAACGACGGCGCAAGGTCGGCGCGGCGACATGGCGGTGCGCGGCGGCGTTCCGGCTCGTCGGAGCCCGGAGCAGCGCGATTGGCGGGTGCTAGAGCATCAGCGAGGCAAGGCGAGTCCCGTGCGCGCGAAATGGAGGTCGGGGGTGGCCTGAGCGGGCTGGCCGCGGCGAGGTGCACGCCGGCCGAAGCTCCGGTGATGGCGGCGTTCGAAAAACCGGCCGATTGGCCCCTTTGCCTTGGCTCAAATCGAGCGGCCCATAGGTCGACGAGGTAGAGGAGGGCGAGGTGAAACTACGTGGGCGAGGAATCGAGGCACCGGCTCGGCGGTGGTGGCGTGCTTGCCGGCGCAGGCTCGGGCGGCGGACCCTCTACACGGCGGCGCCCAGGCACCTCCTCTAGCGGTGCGAGCAGTAGAGCAGAACAAACAAGCAAGGGCATGGGCGGAGGCGTGCGTGCGTGCGTTCGTACCGTCTTGGCGTGATCCTGGATGCGGAGCGGCGTCGCGGCGGCATCGCACTGCAGAGGATCCGGCTCACGAGTCTTTTGTCATGGTTAATGATTTGTCGTTGAGAAGAGCGCCTTCCCCCGCATGCAACGATTCAGCATGGATACACCGACGAGGCAATGTCGTCTCCAAAAGGCAACCGAATCGAACAAAGCTGTAGGTAGTGAGCATTTAAGCGAAGCGGAATTGTGGTCCTTGTACTGGTGTTGATGCATGCCTGGATGATACATAAAGTGGGCATACATGCATTCGTTTCTTTCAGTACCTCCGTGATGTACCATGCACTTTACAGTACTTAACCTCTTTATTATCATGCGGTGCTAACAGTGGATTTTATGAGCCTGAGCTGTGCTTAACAACCGACGCGATGTACAGTGGCATGCATCTTGGAACCAATCGTAGGGTCTCTTTAGGCCAATGCATTAAGATTTGAGAATCATGGTAGTATTGGGTAGTTAGTAGAGGTGGTTGTACCTGAGAAATCTTTACATATCGTACATAGGTATATTCAAATGTGTGTGCGTACATGCGTTTATAAGCCGAGTGTTTGTTCGTTTTAAGTGTCTATATATTGTGTGTTTGAAATAAAGACGATCTTGGTGCCGATCTTGAGTATTTTATAATAAGAGGTTCCGATTGCTAGTCCAGTTACTAATAATTGGCTGAAGTAGCTGACCATATAATTTAGGGCGAATACATTAATTGACCATGTGCTCAAAACACCTTATGGATGAGTTATGACTGTTGACAACAGCAACATCACGCTTATTTAGTTAATTATATATACCCGTCAATGGAAGCGATTTCTGGTGTACGAGCTGTGGACATCTCAAATGTTAATGCAATGCATGTAACTTTAAGCATGTTACCCTGAGAAGCGGTTCATTCATATCCACCTCCTCGCCGCACTCGAAGATTTATCTTTGGAGTTAAGGTCACCCGCAATGGTACTAGCTACATAGTCAACTGATATAAATGTGAGAGAAAAAAAGATTTTTTTTTTACACTACATGACTCACATGCTCCTCTCACATGTTTTAGGCTACGTGAAATATATCAATTATTTGTTCGTCGCTAGTGACCACTCCCTCTTCTACTTTTTATTTGTCACGTTAGATCTAGCTAACCATTACGAACGCACTAAGGGGCCAATATCTAGGTGGCATCACTTGAGTATCTCCCTAGATTCACCTATCAACACACACTCACACAGGCAGGTGGTTGTGGGTGTGGATCCCTTGCAATTCAATACGATCCACTAATCCTGGCACTCTCCACCAGTTGCTACCAAGTCAAATGGTATGGGCAATGATCATCTTTCGTGGCAATCCTTTCTAACATCAACACCGTACCGTTACTACCGTACCGCACACTTAAAGTTGACGGAATTCCTTCTGAAAAAAAAATTTAAGAAAACAAATCTTATTTGCACGCATACAGTACCTTTTAATTCAGCTGGAATTGACTGATGCACGAAATGTCAATGCGAGGTCGTGCTGAAGAGTGAAGACTGATACTAACGGAGAGAATGCAACGAATGCACAGCTCGGCGGGGCCACGGGAGCATGGAGCATCCCCCGTCCCGTGCGGTCACATGAGCTGCGAGGCTGCGGCGAGATCACACGTCGCATTGGATTGGGAATGGAAGGCAGCGGCAGCGGCACATGCACCAGCGCTAGTCTCCTTGTCCTGGACTCGCCGCACGTCTCATCCATCCACCCATCCGGATGCAGAGAACGCAGGCAGTCGCCGACGGATCGCACAGTTGTGTGATGCCCATGGATGCGGACTCTGATGCCGATTTGGACGCGCAATATTGTTTGGACTCCGGATCAGGGCCATTCTTCTTCTTCTTCTGCCGTGATATAGAGAACGACAGCACCGTGGATCGGTGTTTGGGACCCTGTGCTTGTACAGGATTGTAACCATGTAATGTTTGCAGTTATGACTGGATCAACAACAACAGTGCTCCACCTGCCGACGACAATCTGCCACGTGGCAAGAGAATCCGCCCTGTTGACGTTCTACAGCTAGGCTGTGGTCGAAGTATACATACATTGCCATGTGAAATAATGGATGGAGAGACCTATAATTCCAAGCAAAGTGCATGGCAATGATCCAGCTCAATCAGTCTCCTGCTCATTTTGGTATAGTTTCCTACAGATCTTCTCGACAAAAAAAAAAAAAAAAAAAAAAAGAAGATCCTCCTCTGCCAAGGTCAAGTACTCAAATGAAACGCGGTTCACACAGTCCAGAACTTGAGGTGTGCCTGTAGCTGCATTATCTTTCTGCGAATTTTTGATACGTTTGGGAGGTAGAACTCTGAAAGCCTAGACGGAGGACAACCTTCTGTTTCCCCACCACCACCAGACCACCATCTATTCAGCTCATTTTTGCAACTTTAAAGCAGGCGTCGAAAGACAATTTCGTACAGTACAGTACGTACACAAAGCCGTGCAGCTTCCTCACTCACTTTGACGCAGGCCAGCGCCGGCGGGGCTTTGCGCAAAGGCAAAGCTGGCACGCAGCAGCAGCGTGCCATCACGTGCCGGTCGCCCGGCCACAGCTGCTCCACCCGCCAAGCGCGTTTCTCCTCTCGCGCGGCGCGCCCAACTCCCCAACCAAACCCAACCCGGCATGACGCCAGGCGGCACACCTCGACCGTCATTGCCTGTTGCCAGGCCTCTGCCGGCGCGCCCGCGCGCTGCGCAGGTGGGTGCGCTCAGGCTCACCCGATTGCTCGCCGCGGCGCTGAGACGGCAGGCTTTTTTTCACCACGCCCGCGAAGGTAGCAGCTCGGTCCGGTCTCCGGAGTCCGGGCGGCTGGTTTGGTCGTGTCATTTGCGTTGCGTGCCTGGCGATCGACGAACACGAAGTTTACTACTGTTCCGTGTAGAGTAGCGTGGCATTTATGTACAGCAGTGGTGGGTTGGTGAAAAAATGTACTGCACGCAGAAGTCCGTAACGCTAGAGCGCCAGCTGTGTGTGTTGGTGCACTGGTGCCAGGATGTATGCCGGGTCCATACCGGCACCAGAGTCTCAGAGCAGGGCAGCGGCAGGGGGGACGGAGCAAAATTACTACCTCTCCAAGGCTTTGAAGAATTTTACAGCAAAAAGTGTTGCTAAATACTGTAGAAGTAAAGTTTTTTAGATGTACCTTCTGATTCTACCGGTCTACAGTGTTTTGTCGCACACTCTGTTGTTCCATTATGGCCTCCCGAGCATTACATTAGCCAAGGAAGACACGAAGAAATACAAGTTTTCTTGCGGAAAAAAGACAGACACACCACTTCGGTACTACGGTTCTGCTAGTACGTTTTCCTTGAGGTGCAATTCTTGGGTAGGCAGTCCAACGGGTAAATAAAAATTAGAAATTTGGTGATTGCGTCTAAACCGCAGATGTTGCGATGTCCAGATCAATCATCATACTAAGGCCTTGTTTAGATGTTAAAAAACTTGCAAAAGTAACGTTGAGACTCGCATGTAGCGATTTGTAAGACGTTTCGTTTGTTTGTGGTAAATATTATCCTACCATGGGGGTAACTAGACTCAAAAAGAATCGCCATGATAATGTACATCTAAACTGTGTAATTAGTTATTTTTTTTTACCTACATTTTATACTCCAAACATATGTCTTTTTAGTGTATTTAATGTGATGTGATGGAGGGAGAGTGGAAAAAGAGAAATTTTAGCAATCTAAACAAGGCCTAAGCTGCTTGACATTTTATATTTGATCCTCTTTTGTTTTCTTTCCTAATTGGATTGTTGCATCATAATTCCTTTGGTTTGGTCCAGGAACCATATCATTAGACATTAGTTCGATTAATATGCTTTTATTCCAGTCACCTGCATTACATCTAACATAATCCATGTTAGGGTCATTTGCCAGATAGGCAGATACCAATAATACTAATATAAAATACCAGTAGCAGATCCTTTTCTCCCAGCTTCTCTGATGAAGAAATGGAGGTAGACCCCCTCTTCAGAGTGATGTTGTATCATGATCCTGTCACTCCAAAACAACGCACGACGTAGTGACATGCTCTTTCACAAGATTTATTAGGGTTGCAGATCAGTCCGAGTAAGGCGTTATTAGTGTTTGTCGTTTTTATGGCTGGTCTGATTGATAGATAGTATCTACAGAGACTGCAGGTGTCACTTGCATGCACAATTGCTCACTTGGGTTCTTTTCTTTTGCTCTTACCGAAACTAAAAAACATCGGCCAGGTTCGAGAATAGCATACCAACCAGAAAGCTACACAAACACCAAACGAGACTTTTTTTTTTTTATCCTCCGCGAACGATAAGTCCTAACGCAAACTTAAAAATCTCTTTTAGCTCTCGCCAAAGATCACAACTAAAGTTACGAGCAAAACTAGAAAATCAAGCATGCATTCATCTGTGCATGCATAGCATTTAGATTGGTTTTTCTCCCAATGCCGTCCCACTTTGGTGAGAAAGTAGACTAAAGTTTAGTAGGTGTCACCCAAGGTGTCGCATGGAGTGTTCGGATCTATATGAATTAAAAAAAAATTATAGATTTCATTGTTTATCAACGAGATAAATTTATTAAGCCTTATTAATGTGTCAACATATATTTACTATACCACACCACATTATCAAATCATGGACTAACTGGTCTTTAAAATTTCTTCTCGCAAATTAGTCCCAATATATGTTAGTTTCATAAATAGTCTATATTTAATACTCCATGTATGTGTCCTAATAACCAATGTGACATGGACTAAAAATTTAGGAGGGAAAACAAAACATCGTAGAATCACACCTCTCTAGCCTAGTAAATAAATAGTGGCGGAAGATAGTTGTATTGGATATCCTCCGGTATTATTTATGGAGGGCTATTACACATCCCTCAAAGAAATACGGTTGGGTTATTTACACACAAGCCACCTAGCTATCAAGACAAAATGGTCCAAGTTGGTCTCATGCATCTGACGGACATATAGGCCCTTTATGGAGTCGTTTCGCCTCTCAGTGCAAGCTCTCTAATGACCGTCTATGTATATGTTTTTTTTTTTACCACAGTTTTTTGTTTTATAAAATGAAACACAAAAGAAAGTTTTATATGGTTTTTTCTTGCAAGTGATTTCTACGAATGAAATGACGCTAGAGTGACTCAATACATCGGAAGAACGGGAATTAAAGTTTTAATCTTTTGTTTTCCCATACCATCCAAAGGATTTTTTTTTTTTGACAACTATCCAAAGGATATTTATCTAAACACACTTCTCTAGCTACTTAGTCGGTAGGTAGAGATTTATTCAATTATTCCTTTGTCTCTAAAAGAAATATTTTTAGGTTTTAGATAAGTCAAAGAATTTTAAGTTTGACTAGATTTATAGAAAAATATCAATGTCTTGAATTGGATTTATTATTAAAAATATATCTCATAATTAATATATTTATTTCTTTGTGGTATTACAAATGTTAGTGTCTTTTAGATTCAGCTAAAATTTAAAAAAATACTTGACTCTAGAAATGAGAATTATATTCTTTCTAGAAAGGAGGGAGAATTTTGAGTGTATAAGTGACTCTATCGATTTATTTCGGGAGGGAGAAAGTTTACGGTGCTCTGGTAGTTTACTGAGGTTGATACCTGGCTCTACAAAGCTGCTGTTCAGCTCTTTCATGTCGAGTCACATAAATAAATAAAGAAAAAAAAAAAAAAAGTTAAAAAAAAGGAAAGAAAAAAAAAAAAGAAGCGCAAAAATAAACGCGCGCAGCAGTTGTGGCTTGGTAGACCCCGGGCCCGGACCCAGCACCGGCACCTATTAGAGAGAGTTCACCAGTAGGCTAGGCAGCTTCCATGACACTCCTCCACAGCCCGGGCGGAAGTCCATAACAAGCCGAGCAACAACAACGCCGCTCGTGGCTCTCGCGCCAGCAGCCATGGGCACCACAGCGCGGCGCGAGCCGCTGAAGCAGCGCGTCAACCGCTGCCTCCTCAAGCTTTCCGACCGCGACACAGAGGCCATGGCGGCCGCCGAGCTCGAGGCCATCGCGCGCGCGCTCGAGCCGGACGAGCTCCCGGCCTTCGTCTCGGCGGTCTCGGACGCGCGCCCCACCGACAAGACCCCGCTCCGCCGCCACGCGCTGCGCGCCCTGGCGCTCGTCGCGGCGTCCCACCCGCGCGACGCCGTGGCCCCGCTCGTCCCGCGCATCCTCGCCGCCGCGCTCCGCCGCGTCCGGGACCAGGACTCCTCCGTCCGCGCCGCGCTCGTCGACACCGCGCGCGCCGCCGGCGGCGGCCTCGGCCTCGGCCTCCGCCGCGCTCCGGCCCCTCACGGACGCGCTCCTCCACGAGCAGGACCAGTGCGCGCAGCTGGCGGCCGCGCTCGCCACGGCCGCCGCCGTCGAGGCGTCCGCCGTCACCGCCGACCTCGCTTCCTACCTCCACAAGCTCCAACCGCGCCTCCTCAAGTTACTTCGCAGCAATGCCTTCAAGGCCAAGCCCGCGCTCATCACACTCATCGGCGCCTCCGCGGCCATGGCCGGCGATGCCGAAGTCACCGCCTCTATCCCGTGCCTACGGGATGCAATCGCTAGCGATGACTGGGCAGCGAGGAAGGCCGCGGCGGAGGCGCTTGCTGCATTGGCCCTAGAGCACACGGATCTTCTCACGACCTACAAATCCTCTTGCGTTACCTTCTTCGAGGCCAGAAGGTTTGACAAGGTTGGTCATGAATTTGGTTCGCATCTTACTGTTAACAATTTTTTTTTTCTGGATCTGACTGGCGCTGAGTATCAAAATGCTTCAATGCAGGTCAAGATTGTGCGAGAGTCGATGAACCGGATGATTGAGGTGTGGAAGGAGATCCCGGGTGCTGAAGAGGACGAGTGCTCCTCCGCTCCGCCACCAGCGTCCCAGTCACAACGAAGATCTTCTCTTACAGGTGAGGGGCATTTTCCCTTTGTGGTTGGGTTTAACTGTACTTGGCTACTTGCTATTAGTTCGGCATGTACAGATCTGGTAAATTGTTTTTGTATACCTTGCAAGAGGTAAAGAACCGCGCCCACATAAGAGTCTCTTGTTGTTTACTTTATAATAAGGGTGAATAGTTGGGTAAAATGCTACACCTAGTTCTTTTTTATATACAAATCATCTTGTAACTAATCAGGGAGCGCAAGTGATGGGCGATATCCAGCTGCTTCCCTGGGCTCAAACTCTGTTCCATCAGCAACAAGGAGGAGCAGAGTACCTGTGAGCAGATCATCTCCGCAGTCACCCAGTGTCACCAAAACAAATAGTCCTTCATCCATCAGGAACAAGAAGCTGTCACCGCCTTCATATCGCAAAGTGCGCCAAGCAAATAATTGTGACTACAAGGTTGAGATTGCTGTTGCTCCGGATGCTACCCCAATCAAAGTGGTGACTGAGGAGAAGCTACTGAAAGGAGGCAATGTGAGAGACAGACTGGAGGCTAGGAGGACACTCTTCCAAGGCAGCGAGGATAGGTCAGCCAAGCTGGCTGGACACAAAGCAGGGTCACGAGTTGTTCCGTATGAGGGCGGTGGTAATTTGGAAGAGATTTCAGAAGTTGAAGGTGGATCAGGAAGGTATGCAGTTCACAAGGATGAGAGCTTGTCAGAAATAAGAACGCAGCTCCTTCAGATTGAAAATCAGCAAAGCAGTTTACTAGATCTTCTCCAGGTAACTTTCCTTTATTCTGTTGGTTCTTATATTTTACAGTTCTCTTGCAAGACTTATTTGGCTTGTAGCCATTATACATTTCTTCCAGAATAAATAATTACTAACTTCTCCCCTGATTACTAGTTATACCAGAGAAAACATTCTGTTACTGTAAGTTAGTCCATGCTGGAATTGGGTATTTTGCTTTCTAGATACTTCGTTGCAACATTTATGCTGGTTGCAAGAAGAGGTTAACATTAGCTCCTGTTTCAGAAATCAGAATACTGGAAAGGGACTGCTACTTAAAAAATTTATGTTTCCATCCAACATTAACTTTTCAGTATCAATGATACATTGGGTCAGATTTGAACATGATTATTGCAAGTCAAGACATTGTCAAGTACATATAGTAGCACATGTCATGTTGTTGTCCATGTACCCTACTTAACATTACATTGCTAAACTTAACCATGCACAAATATTTTAGTAGTGATATGAAGGCATGCATATTATCATCTTATAGCTGCACCTGCCATGTGCAACTAAAGTGTTGTATCGTCACATGTCAAAAAATGTTTAACATGAGAAAAAAAATAGGTTTTATGCCATCGTGAAATTTACTGGAAGCGAGTCTGAAATTTATTGTCCCTTTTGTTGATCAGAAATTTATGGGGAAGTCTGAGAATGGTATGAATTCTTTGGAGACAAGGGTGCATGGGCTGGAGATGGCTTTGGATGAGATCTCTCGTGATTTGGCCTTCTCTTCAGGAAGGATGTCAAACAGGGAGCCTGATGTAAAGACATGCTGCATTCTGAGCCCAAAATTCTGGAGGAGGCACAATAGTGGTAGGTCTTCCTCAAGGTTTTCTGCCTCAGACCCAGCAAACAGCTCAGACGAGAGTAGAACTTCCTACAAATGGGAGAGGCAGAAGTTTGGGCTTCAGGGTGGGTTTGTCACAAACCCATTAGCAGAGCCAAACATTTCATCTATAGGGAAACCAATGGTTACTCAAGAAGGCAGGAAGAGGGATACAACTTTGCAAAAGTCAAGGTAATTCTTTGTTAATGAAATATCTGACAATCTTTTTCTGTATACATATAGTTCAGTTGCAGAAGATACGGTTGTTAGTACAATCAGATATTCCCAAATAATAGATTACTGAAGTTAGAAGCTGACAATATCAATGCAACATAAAGGCAGTACTTTATGCATAATACATTGATACGATTTTAAAGTTTTGATGTCCATCTTAAGTCCTAATATGCAATAATGCATCTTTTTGAGTATCTTCCACTTTTAAGACAGGTGGGGCTTCCCCTCTCATTTCCCACCAACCTACATCTATATTTGCAATATATTTTCCATTAATATAATACTTTTTTCCTCTCAACTACTTGGTACCTAATATCTTCATACCTAATTCACTCAGGTTGGGTTAGGCATGATGAAGACATTCCGTTTCAAGTGTGAGCTGGTCGAGTTTGCTTATTATCATGGAGGCGGCTGAAGTTCTCTTCTCCACTGCAACTTTTTTTTTTTTCCTAAGGAATGGGCGTTGTCATTTTGGGAAGCTTTTCCTCCCATCTGAGCAGAAAATGGTGTGCGCGTGAACTATGGCTCTATGGGAGTCACTCTCTAAAGCTAACTGTTTGAGTACTGCTGTGCTATGCCTGCTCCCGGGAGCTGCATTCACATCTTGAGGTGGATCACCTGCAGGGAGGCTTCTTGATCAGACAGCCTCGCTTGACACCGACGCATTCACGCCAGCCCCCCCTGGAGTCCTGAACTACGCTGTGGGTTGGAACGAGAACGACCACTGCCTGTCATATCTTGACTGGAGAAACAACTAGCTTTATGATGGAACGTAGTCACAATGTATTACCATCCTACGGAACTATGGATGCGTCTTGTAAATACGCCGGATAAAGCGCTTCTATGTTCGCGAGCTTCTTTTTCTTTACCATGATTCAAGTGTTTTTTTTTCTTGAGTATTAAGAAAGGAAAATAAGACGGTGGAACTGTGACGAAACATGCTCTCACAACAGAATTCCAAACACAAAATTGCCTAATAGAGGGCAAGAAGAAACAAAACAAAACCAATGCCAGAACACAAAGCCGCCTATTACAGAAGAAGAAAAACACCAGAACTAAGACCAGATGTGTGTTCGCTTCTGCTTAAAAGGAGCTGCGGCTGCAATGATTGTATCTACGGTAACCAGCAGTTCACATCCTGCATCTGCATCTGCGGCAAGAGGGCAGTCAAGTAAGGAGTATTACCTTAATCAGGTATTTGGACATTTTTTTGAGAAACCGAGTAACTGGTAGACATTTTGTTCTTACAACTTCAGACTTCGGACATGACTCGGCCCGTCGATCTGGCCCAGTAAGGGATGGAGGTGCAGAAAGCGGCCGCATGGACCCGCCATAGTACTGATGGGCCTGTCCATTCCAGATCTGGAGTACACAGCGCAAAACAGACACTCTTCGATCCGTGCTGTGCTGAGCTGCTGAAGAACTGAAAAAGTGCAGATAAATGTCATGCCCTGAATGAGGCGGGTTCCCTCAGAACTTCAGGACTCAATCATTTAAATTACTGCCCCTGAGCCTATCCTGTCGCGGTGATGTCACCCGACGGCACGGTAACCAGCATCAGGTGAAAAACGCCTGAAACGGCACTACTAGGAGCCTATTTGAGATCATGTGGGTTAGTTGTTACTCCCAGCGAATTAGGGGCGAAGCCAGGAATTATATATGGAGGGGCGGACAATCAAATACATATAGCCTACTATAAAATCGATATATATATATATTATTCATGTTTCGAGCACCAAAATTTACGATCATATATTAAAACACTAAAATCACTATTAAATAATAAATTTTCATGTTGTGACAAATTTGCGTTGAAAAATATAACAACAAGCAATAAGCATAATTACATAAATGATTAAGGAACCCGACATGTTTCATTTACATTTTATCCTGCTTGGTCTGAATCGTATCAAAGTCATCAATAAGTTGATCGGTTGTAAACTCCACTTTGCATCTCCTTTTCATTGTTATCAATTGTCGCCCTTTTAAATTTCATGATGATTATCCTTCAATACAAAAAATAATAGTTTAATTAGCCAATTTGGTATTAGCTCCAAATCAATGGAGATAAAAGATTGGAATAGAACGTACACGCACCAACTGAAGTTATGAATCCTGAAGTAGATCAGAGAGGCAGAGAGCCAGTGCCAGAGTGCTGGATGGCTGTGCCTGGACGCCGTATGTAGGTTTCTTTACGGCGGCGGCATTGTGGCAGCAGCTGAATCAGATCGTGGATCGCCCAGAAGGCCAGAACTGTTGTATGTGGCGATAGTAGCGACGATTTGGCTACCTATGTAGCCCGCCCGTAGAAGTACGTACATGGGGCAGATGCGCTGCTGTCTGGTGGGTTTGACCATATTATGCATCAAATATAGATGAGTTACTAAAGTTTCCACTAAATATTGGGGGGGGGAATGGCCCCAGCTGGCCCTCCCCTACCTCCGCCACTGCAGCGAATCTAAATACGAAAACTATTTTTAGCCAGTTTTTAACTGGCTGTTAGCCAATTAGCTAGTTAATTTGAACTAGTTTGAATTCTTTAATCTTTTAATCCTCGAACAGGCTCTACGACAGTAACTGCGATTCGTTCTTCGGAGAGGAGGTCGCAATTAAACCTGAGCAAAAGTAGCCCGGCCCGAGCCCGACGGGTTTTGGCCCGCCCATGAACCTTACTGGACAGGGCCTGGGCAGAGATTTTGAAGCCCGGTAATTTTTTTTTTTTTGCCCGAACTCGGCCCGAAATACATTTTTAGCTATTTTGTAGTGTAAAATGCGCCGGTAGCCCGCCCAAGCCCGGCCCGAAAAACCTAGGCCCGACTTGCCCAGTGGGACGTCATAGGCAGGATTTTTTTGACCCGAAATTGTTAAGAAACTTGTCATCAGCGGTTAGGACCTTCCCCTCTCCGTCTCTCATGATCACGTAGTAGATGAAAGAAGTAGAACAAGTAGACACAAGATAGGGAGACTATCTTTATTCATCTGAATCTTAGTTCTTTACAATGGAGGATCTCCCACGTATATATAGTCCGAATAAGTACTAGAGTTTTGGTAAGAGCCCACATACAAACGGACTAGGATTAGGATTCATCCTTCTCCTTTCCTTCTAGGAAAGAGTCCGTGTGAGTTAGGGATTTTTTCCCAACACTCCCCCCTTGGCGAATACCGCGATCAACTCATGCCTCATTAAAACTCCTAAAAACCCAATGGGAAAAATATGGAGAAAGAGTACATAGTGCCGCTATATGTGTTGCACTTGTTGTCTCATTAAAAACCATTATGAGAAACTTCAAAAAACTCATTTATGGGAAAAGAGTACAACAACTGTCTTCGGGACATTTTACAATCTTCGGGATTAAAGGAATTCTTAACACTCCCCTTGGGCCGAATACCATGACAAATATATGCCTCGTTAAAACTCCAAAACCCAATGGGAAAAAATGGAGAAAGAGTGCATTATTGTCGTTAAATGCATTTGCACATTGTTGTCTCATTAAAAACCTTACATGAGAAACTTCAGGAAAACTCATTAAGGAAAAAAAAGAGTACAACAGATGTCATCGGGACAAATTGTGACCTTCGGATCATATCATTTTGAATTCTCTATAATCTCGATCAAGGGTTAATACTCTAGGTGAGTTCTCCCCACAAACCTTGCGAAACTACCCTGCTATGTCAAAAATGCCTTCTACAGGAAGCATATGCACATAGAAACTTAGCAAGTATATTGCATGCATAGTCGGGATCGTTTCATATAACCTTAACATCACGTTACTACGGAACCCATGAGATAAAATTATACATAAATAAACCCATACTTAAATGGCGTCATGATAGAGGCTTCAATTTAATAGAGCTTTCAAACTCACCCATTTAGAATGACACCACCAAGGTATATTATTTGAGATCTTCAAAGTCTCATGAGTTACGATCAATATCATGTAAATGCTCCCCACGATGACAACATTCATTGAGGTCATCCATTGCCACGACATTAGTCGTTATTTGCAAATAAATATAGGCATGAATAGTCCAAGGGAGATTACAACATGTGATTTCACAATAGTTAGTCTTCATGACATTTGTTTCAATCTTCAAGAACAATAAGAATAAAGAATAATGCTAGGAGCATTGTCATGCATATATTAGAGTGCATATTTGTGCAACGTAAAGTTGCAAAGACACACCTTCGAGATGTGATTAATAATCATTATTCCTTATATGATAATTTTCTCTATTCATAATAGTCGTGACTCCTTCGGGGGATTGGCTCTGATTCTTCAAGAATCTTTAATACATAATAAGACATCACTTTGTCCACAAACTAGCGAATGGGGCATATTGCTAGTAGCACCAAATATATCATATAACTTTTTAGAGGATATTTCAATTCCAAATCTTCGTGTAGATAATGCTATGCATAGCAAAAGCTCATGGTATACTTCTTGTTGCTTTTGGTTCCTCCTTTTATTATCTCTTTTCGGGTCATATATGGGTCTTTATCCCTTTTAAGGAATTCATATATTTTGGTGCATTTGGACTTATAACCATATTCCTTCAGGGGAAAAATCCTTCAGGGAGTTGTTGCCTTTATGGAGAGATTATTTCACATAAAGGACAATATCGGTGCAGATTTAAATGTTGCTTTCCATGGATTTTCGAATCCCATTCTTGCATATTTAATTCATGCCATTAGCCAGATTCATTATATAGCGGAACATATTTTACGTAACTTATGTCGAGAGTTGGTCTATTATGACCTTTTGAACCATCGCTTTTCACCACACATTATTTCAATAATGACCCATAATTATCGAACATCGGGTTCAAGATATTCGCTTAGCGATTTTTGGTTCAAGCTCAATTGCACATTTCATTTGACCCGATATGAGAGCTTCGGGCACTCTTGCCATGGACTTTGTTCCGGATCCGGATTCTCACAAAGAGACTCATTTAGCAATTATAGAGGTAAACTAGTGTCGACACATATTCTCGACTTTAAACATCTTAATAATGATCTTCATTATTTCCCAAAATGATAGATCCATTGTTGTTTCATATTCCTAGCATTATAGTATGTGCACATTGCTAGGATTTTCATCTCCGGGATGAACCTCATCGTGATTTCGCTACAAGAGTATGAGAGGAGTAACTCACCAACGAGGGGTGATTTCGCTACAAGAGCATATGCTTGTGACATAGGCCACTAGATCTTATTTACAGCGTCCCCCGCATAATTTGATCAATATGCCAATGTCAAGTGGATATGAAATTAATCCCGGGTATATCCACATCTACTTGGTAGAAGTATTCATTTATTTATTAACCAATTTGGTTGCTCCTCATCAATACGGTTATCCGGCATAACTTTCCGTGCTATACAGCGTAGTATAACTAAACAACTAGTTTAGTTTGGATTTGTCTTATTCATAAATATCAAGGCATTCCACTAAATGGGCATTCATCTCCCCTAATGCCGAGATATTTAATAGCATACTAAAATCCCCAATCACCAACTTCAAGTGGTGTATGTATGCTTTAGTGGTGATTTATTTGGGAAATATTACGCCTACGGTATATTACTATTTTTATATGCAGTGAGCTTGGACTTTATTAATGCGGTTGCATGAATACCGCATTGCATGTAATTCCTACTACAGGAGGAGTATATAGGCCATAACTTCTGTTCAAGTATAAACTATTGCTCTGTAAGTTCTTGCTTTCAACAAAAACATATTTAGTCATCTAGACTTAACACCTTTAATTACTTGACGTAACTCATAATTTAGACAAAATAATCCTTGAGTCTAATGCTCACAAATTGTTATACAATTAACAGTCAGTCTGCCCGCTGTATAAATTGACCTTCTAGGTCACATGCATGAGAAAAGACAACTAATGGTGGCATTTCGCTTTCAGGCGCGTTAGCTTGGTGTGCATAGGATCGCAAGAATGTGGCATTTAGCCATGGTTGCAGAGCAAAAGCCTTGGATGTATAGTCATTTCATAGTCCAGCTCTTTTTTATTGCCCAAATACCACCCAATTACTCGTACCATAGAGCAAAATTGAGTCATTGTATTTATTGCAACATATTTGTATTCTATATAAAGCATGACTTGGATCAATTCATTTTTCAGCATGAAGAGAGAAGCTTTTAATAGAATAGATAAGACCAAGAATTTTTTTATTTATCTGGGAAATGTTATGTTGGTACTAATCCTTCTAGGATAGATTCTCCATCGATAGCACAACTAAATATCATCACTATTAGTGTTGTGGTCATAATCCATGTGGCCTTTCGAGCCAAGGATAGATAATATAACCGATATGGTTAATGCCAAGTTAGCTTCTAGCTCATCGTGATGTGGGAGTCAAAATCTTGCTTACCCTTTTTCTATCTTCTGGTAGTTGGAAAAGGATCTTCATAAATTTAGTGAGGTGTGGCATATACAAGGACTTCGGCCAGTATATTAATGCACGCAGTAGTCACTCCACCCATATTAATCGGCTTACTTTACTTGTAGATAGACAATACAATAATTTCCCCTATATGATACCCACCGTCCCTTTCTGCGACTATGGATACCTCTAAACTGAGTCATGATATGCACTTGGGGGCTTCACAAGTCCAAGAAAGGACAATACAACGTTCTTCATCAAGAAGAAATATCATGCTTTTGCACTAATCGGGGAAAGAAAAAATACTTAGAATATTAAATCTTCTCGGTATTATTGTAGCAACTTCATGTTGCCTAGGGAATGTATTATCTATTAGCTAGCTTAAAGTCTAGAAAACGTTGGTTTGAGACAAACCTCGGTTAGGATGACACCTCATGCTAGTTCTACAACAGAGAGACATGGGCAACATGTTGACTTCGAGATCATTTGTTATCCCAACTAATATAATGATGTAAGCCTATATTATCATGTTTGGCAAAATATACCAACCACGGCAAGGTATAATCTCCCCTCGAGGAAATTTACAAGTGAATCCCAAATTCATGCGTCTATATCGACAAGTCTCATGCGATGGTTTATTCTTCAGGTTACTTCGGGTAAATAAACCAAAGCGTTAAAGAGAACGTCAGAGGAGAGAGAGAAAAAATGGTCTTCTATATAGCCATACATGCTTTATTTATTTCCTAAAAAAAATTTTCCAAGCATATGTGTTGTTCTATGGTATATTTATAGTGGTCTTAGAATAATACTTCGGGATTATATAACCCATATAAAAAACATAATCACATAAACATGCAAGGAAAAAAGAATCCCATATTAAACCTCCAACAGGAGCAAAAACAATTTAACATAAAATTGTATAAAAGCTAACAAATCTAGAAAATTCTGCTTCTAGATATATATAGTCGAAGTCATATGAGAATAAATTTATGCCAAATGTATTACGAGGTGCCGTTGGACCTATGCACAAAATGAAGTCACCTAAACTTTAGTCCCCATACGCAAAACAAAATTGCCGCACATATATATGTATATATTTCTATCACTTCAGGGGATAACATGCTCCACAATGTGTCTTTGGAGAGCGAGATTTGTGCATATGGTGGTGCGCAAAGGAGCTCAAAAACATATATGCCAAAAATTACTCGCATGTATGTGAGGCTATGAGCAGTTCTTTGCAGCGCGCGGCTAACTGTGGGTGGCGCACAGTGAGCCATGTAAGTGTAAAAACCTGGTCGTAAGATAAACAAGGCAAGGCCATAAAATATAGATGTGCTTGCATTTAGCGACATACTAGCATTCTTCAAGATGCAAGCCGCAGTATACCAAGCTAGCTGGCTGCCGTGTCCACCACATCGGCTCAGTTTAAGATTCAACTACTGCTAAGTAGCAAGATCATGTGATAGATTATGCATCTAGGAAAAAATTGTAATCTACTAGAAACTAGTTATATCTTCTGGATTTAATCTAGTAGAAATAAAACTCATCAAACAAATTGATAATGCATACCGTAGTCTGTTTGTTGAAAAATCATGCTGCGTAAGGCAACTCAATTTCTTACGTAATCTCAACCAATTATATTGGCTTAATTACAATTCAATTACGAGTAAACGATTCTCTGCAAGAATTTCAACGTGCGTTTGTATCCTTCAAGGGCGTTAATAAAAGTGGACTTCAAGCCTAACATTCAAAAATCATGGTCGCTGTGGTGTACAGACCACGATCGGCATATTTTATTTTTATATTAACCCTAGATGCAATCTCTGTAATTTTATTTACTGTATATATGTATATACTTCTAGTATATAAGTACTTCGGTGTACTATTCAACAATGTACTCCCTCCGTCCCTAAAAGAATGACATCGCGTTTCCCGAGACACAAATGCCGGCAATTATATATTAAAATATAAAAAAAACATTTGTGCTAAGTAATTAGTATCATCGGAAAGATCTTTAAGTCTAGTTTTTTAACAAATTTATTTGAAAATTTAAATGTTGCACGTATTTTCTACAAATTGAGTCAAACTTTTGGCACGCATCCCACGGCGTCACTCTTTTTAGGGACGAGGGAGTACGTAATATAACCAGATCGATGCAGGTATAAAAAGCAAGCAACAGGGAGATCAACCGTAATGAGATCAACCGTAATGCGTCATGCTTCTTGCATGTATGCGTATATGTATTGCGCATCTGATTGTATACAGCATTGAAAAAAAATAAACTTGCTCGAAGGCCAGCACATCAATCAAGTAATAATCTGCGAGATCTTTTCGTACCTTTTGCTCTTGAATTTGAAGAAGCGAAGGCTGTCACTAGGACAGTTCGGCTAGGCCGTGGGGACTGCCGGCGTGACGATGAGTCGATGTAGTGCAGTTTGTGATTTGTAGCGAGGTAGCGTAGATCCGTTCCGCTAACAACGCCGGGGATGTCGACGTCGTCCGAAGTACGCTGCCGTTTACGCTGCACGCGCCGGTGCCGAAGATCGGGCGGCAGCTTCAACGGCGATGTCGACGAAGAGCTTGTCGTCGCGATAACGTGTTAAGAAACTTGTCATCATCGGTTAGGACCTTCCCTCTCCGTCTCTCATGATCACGTAGTAGATGAAAGAAGTAGAAACAGTAGACACAAGATAGGGAGACTATCTTTATTCATCTGAATCTTAGTTCTTTATACAATGGAGGATCACCCACGTATATATAGTCCGAATAAGTACTAGAGTTTTGGTAAGAGCACGCACAAACGGTTTGGATTAGGATTCATCCTTCTCCTTTCCTTCTGGAAAGAGTCCGGTGTGAAGTTAGGGATTTGTTTCCCAATAGAAATAATCGGGGTTTTTCGGCCCCACCCGCCCGAAAAAATGGGCAGGCATAGTCGCAATTCACTGAATCACAATTGCGCGATTTAGCGCAATGGCGCGGATCACTCAAGCCAATCCAAACAGCCAACTGTCACGAGCTCACGTGGCACATGTGTTCCCTCCGCGCCACAACGCTCCCTGCTGCACGTGCCGTTCCCGAAACGAGATCCCCTCGAGACACGCGCGCGATGAGCCGAACAAAAATCGCCCAAACCGCCCAAAAAGCCTCCAAATCCGACTGTGGCTTCCGCGCACGGGGCCGGTCACCCGCTCCTCCCTCGGCTCACCCGCGCGCGTGAGCCGCTTAAATTTCAATTCAAACTGGCCAAGGCAAAGAAAGCCTGGGCCTCACGCACGCACGCACGTACGGGCACGGCTGGCTCACCCTTCCCCATCTTGCGCTTGCGAGCCACGCCGAGCCGATCTCGAGCAAAACGGCCGCAGCGGAGCGGACAGAGAAAAAATTTTGAAACGCGGGCGAGGCCGCCACCACCGCGCCAAATCAAGCCCTCCAGATTCCATTCGACGGCCGGCGCCGCGCCTACGCCTCGCCTCCTCCCTCCTACAAGTCAGATCCGTCCACCTATAATACTTCCAGGAATTCCCGAGACCCGTCCCACGGCACCACGCGAACTCAAACCCTGCGAATTCCTCGCGGGCATCGGCAACGGGCAAGTAAACAACGGCGATGGCGGCGGCCCCTTCTTCCGTCGCCGATGTAGCGGTGGCCGCTGCTGCGGCGGCGGCGATGATGGCATCAGCTTTGCCGCTGGAGCAGCATCAGCAGCAGGAGCGGCCGCGGCCGCGGCTGAAGCACGCTGGCGGCGGTGGCGGCAATGGCCGCCACCACGCGTACAGCCGCAAGGACAAGTCGCTGGGCCTCCTCTGCTCCAAGTGAGCCTCGACGCGTACAGAGATTTGTAGCTGCTGAGTTCTCTTTGATGTTCTGACCCGATTCTCCGTGCTGCTTTTCAGCTTCGTGGTTCTCTACAACCGCGACGATGTGGAGTCCATCGGGCTGGACGAAGCGGCCAAATGCCTCGGCGTGGAGAGGCGCCGGATCTACGACATTGTCAACGTGCTCGAGAGCGTCGGGGTTAGTTCTTCTGCCTTTCCGGGACACAATTCTTGATTTCTTGGTATGAAGTAGTACGTATGATTCTGGCTCTGATTCAATTTCCCTTGTGATTGTGCGAAGATTCTTGTGAGGAAAGCCAAGAATCGCTACACCTGGATAGGTTTCGGCGGAGTCCCAATGGCCTTGCGAGAACTCAAGGTCTGCGTCTAGTCCCTGCGTGATATTTCGTTCAAGAACTGTAGATCTCACCGATCCAATCCGTCATTTTTCTTGTCTTTTCAGGAAAGGGCGTTAAGAGAGAAATCTGGCTTGGCTCCTCTGCAAAACGAGCAGCAATCTGCTGGCATTGTACGTCTTTATCTTCCCCTTCCATTTGAACCGATGTATCTGATTCTGGTCCACAACAATTTTTACTGCCTTCGTCCTAAACAAGATGCAGTTCTGGGTCTGTCTCTAGTCGAACTATCCAAAATTTGACCAAACTTATAGAAAATAAGATTAAAATTTATGACAACTCTAGCAATTCTAGCGTTGTATATGCTAGAATTGCGTTCTTCTTTGGACAGAGAGGGGTTGATTCCTAACTGAAGTGCTTCTTATCCTGTGTTCTTTTGCAAAGATTTCTGATGACGAAGATGATGATGCATTGGGCAATCCGGGTGCTGATATCGAGAACGAGAAACTGAGTCAGACTGTGGACAATCCTTCCGACAAACCTGGTGCACCTCGTTGCCGCCTTCGATCTGGTACATTGCTATTTGCTTCATTTTGATTTAGCATGTGTATGCTGTTCCACTTTGTCTGTCAGGCTCAGAATTTTGGTTCTTACATTTTCAGATCATAGGAAAGAAAAGTCACTTGGGTTGCTAACACAGAATTTCGTGAAGCTCTTCCTTACCATGGAGGTGAGAAATTCTTATACTATGTATTTCTGCCTGAAGATTCATGCATGACGAGCCCATTGATATGAAATCTATACCTGGACAGGTCGACATGATCTCACTTGATGAAGCTGCAAAGCTGCTCCTTGGAGAAGGCCACGCGGAGACCAATATGAGAAGTCAGTACTTTTGTTTGTCTTCCTCTAAACGCGCAGCAGTAGCACTATCAGGGCAAAACAACTTAATTTAATATTGATATATTATTGATAATGCAGCTAAAGTTCGGAGGCTATATGACATTGCCAATGTCCTGTCTTCATTGAATCTAATTGAGAAGGTAGACTTTTGACAAATATATTATTGATAATGCAGCTAAAGTTCGGAGGCTATACGATTAAGTTGCAATCTGCTAGTAGCATGTTTCTTAACATACATTCTTGAATTGTGTATTCCAGATACAGCAAGGGGACTCGAGAAAACCTGCATTTCGTTGGTTGGGTAGCGCTACAGCGCCGAACAGAGAAAATGGTGTCACAGTTGCTGTACCCCCACCTGGGAAGATCGCATCGAAGAAAAGAGCATTTGGAACTGAACTCACTAACATTGACATGAATAGAAGTAATCTAGATTCAAAAATTCAGAAGAAAGCAAAACTGTCACAGAGTGGTGGTCTTGGGCAGGGTAAACAAAGTGGCTTTGTTTATGGTCCTTTTCACCCTGCTGCTGCTGGTGCAAGGAAACATGAACTTGGTAGCGGCAATAAACCTGGGCAAAGGGTGAAGGCTGAGGACTGGGAGAGCCTTTCTTCTTCATTTCGACCACAGTACCAGAACCAAGGTGGGTTCAATACTTTAATCATGTTTTATTTCTTAGGACAAAACTATAATTTTTCTACTTAAACATCAGAAGTATGTGGTGTAGCGTGTCTGTCTAGCTGTAGTTTTATATAGTTAGGTTTAAGCTAACAGTGGAATCTCTCTGCCCATCTTGTTTCATCATGTTACCCTGTTGCAACCCGTCAGATACAAAGTCTGAAAATGAAATATGACCTCAGGAACACTGCAACACATCTCTAGTGTAACTCCATCTATTTATTAGAAGTTAATATGAGCTTATTGAATTTTTATAAGCTATTGTGCAGGACACTAGCCAACACCCAATGGTTCGTTATGACCATTTGACATTTATTATCACGTCTATGCACACTCTTTTATTGGAAGTTAGATGAGTATAATAGAATGTGCTCAGCTATATGTTACACTAAAGCATTCCCACTTTTTCTGAATGCAGCACTCAGCAATCTTTTTGCCCATTATGTCGAAGCATGGAAGACATGGTATTCTGAATTTGCTCAAGGCAGCAACATCATGCAACAGCACTTTGGCCATTCTGTTAACCATTTTTTGTAGGCAAATTATAGGGTCAAGCATTGCAGTTCCTAGTGCACGCTTGTTTATTTTACCTGTACAACCTGTTAAAAGAGGAGGAAACAAAGACATGATCGGGCCTAGGGTTCATTGTATTTACTCAATGCAGGATGTCTTTAGGCTATTCAATCTCTCTAATAGAAACATCATTATCATCTCACTTGTGGGTTCTTTATTGTTAATTGTTGTTTATGTGCTTACCTCTATGTGGTTTCTGAAACTTTATGTCTGTCACTGGCCACGCTGATGAAACTTCTCATAATGATGAAGTATATCTTGCACATGTCTATCGCGAAAAAAAACTGTATTCAAATTACAATTCAGATACAATCACACAAATGTTATTCATTTGTTCCTATTTGTTGTGATCATATTTCTTGCTACAATCCAGACGCTACAGAACAGAGAGTCTCCAGGCCTGGCCTGTGTGGCTGTATTCAGATTATGCAAAAGACAGCCAAATCGTCTTGCCTCAATTGTACAACCAAAATATAGGGATCACAGTTTCTGGGGCCTGCGTTTCTGGAGATTTTCAATTGATGGCGACCACTTGACCCAAAAAAGCTGCTCTGTTATTTTGAGTAAATGGAACTGACCAAAATAGTAGTGCAAAGCCGCAACTAGGGCCTTGTTTACATTGCTAAAGTTTCTAACCTTTTTCCCACTCTCTCTCCATCACATCACATTAAATACACCAAAACACATATGTTTAGAGTATTAAATGTAGGTAAAAAAATAACTAATTACACGTTTAGATGTACATTGTGAGACGATTCTTTTTTGAGCCTGCCATCTTCCATGATAGGATGATATTTACCACTAACAAATGAAACGCGTCTTCTGACATGCGATGTGACATCTGGTTTCAAATTTTAGCCATCTAAACAAGGCCTAGGATGCTTTGACCCACCGAGCGCTATACAATGCTTGAAAAGACTTTGTAAAAAAAAAAAAAAAAAAAAAAAAAGCTTGAAAAGGATGGTTGATTGAGACATTGTTCCAAGTGATTGGCTCCTCGCCATTGCTTTGGGTTGTTTTGAATAAAGATGTTTAGTTGGCTACTTGCCTTTGGGTTTGTCTACCTATTAATGTTAACCAAATATTTCCCCAACGTCATCGACAGGAACACTATATCCACCAACCACTCATGATTTTTGCTTGGATTATGAAGAGCATCTCAATTACAGAGCTGTTGTTATAATCATGCAGATGCAGTCACTTCTGCTACTAATTTTCCATTAGTGAGAAGAAGAAACAAAACGGTACATTTTTTGTTGCTTCAACCATAATTCTGCCAACCAGACAATGTTTTATAATCGAGAAAACTTGAGCAGATCAGATACCATACGAAACTGATATTAAAAGGTCAACTAGATGCACTTGTTGTCCAAATAATATTCTGTTGTCAATTGTCGTTTGTCATTTGTTTAACCATATTGCAAATCTACTTTATTATCAGTTAAACAATGAACCAATTAGATTACAGCATCGCGCACGATTGCACGGGGGCAGCCAAGTCCGGCGGCGGCAGGCCAAACACCAAACCAACCCCCTCCTTCTTAAGAATGCAACAAATACGCGAATAAAAATCTCGCGTCTATCTTCTTCCTTCCATCCTCCCTCCGTCCCCACACCCACCGATCCGCATCCACCCCGAAACCCTAGCGGATCGTAGCCATGGCCGCGGCCGCCCTCCTTCGCCGCATCCCCGCCGCGCGGGCCCCGGCCACGGCCTTCATGGCGGTGCGCCCGATCTCCGATTCCACGGCGGCGCTCACCATCGAGACATCTGTCCCGTTCACCTCCCACCTCGTCGACCCGCCATCGCGCGATGTCACCACCACCCCCGCCGAGCTCGTCACCTTCTTCCGCACCATGTCCCTCATGCGCCGCATGGAGATCGCCGCCGACTCACTCTACAAGGCCAAGCTCATCCGCGGGTTCTGCCACCTCTACGACGGCCAGGAGGCAGTCGCCGTCGGCATGGAGGCCGCCATCACCCGCGGAGATTCCATCATCACCGCCTACCGCGACCACTGTACCTACCTCGCCCGTGGAGGGGACCTCATCTCCGCCTTCTCCGAGCTGATGGGCCGTGAGGCCGGCTGCTCCCGCGGAAGGGCGGATCTATGCATTTCTATAAGAAGGATGCCAATTTCTACGGCGGGCACGGCATCGTCGGCGCGCAGGTGCCCCTCGGATGTGGCCTCGCCTTCGCTCAAAAGTACAAGAAGGAGGACACAGCCACGTTCGCGCTCTATGGTGACGGTGCGGCTAACCAGGGACAGCTCTTTGAGGCTCTCAACATTTCGGCTCTCTGGAAGCTGCCTGCCATATTGGTCTGCGAGAACAACCATTGTGAGTTCGTGCATCAATTCCGGGAATCGGGGTTAGATCGTGATAAATCTGATTATTCATCGTGAGAAATATGACGTGATCTGGGTTTGATTTCTGTTGTATAGATGGGATGGGAACAGCGGAGTGGAGGGCAGCGAAGAGCCCTGCCTACTACAAGCGTGGTGACTATGTGCCTGGATTGAAGGTAATTATTCTTTGGGTGAATTCATGATAGCTGGCTGGCATGATAAATTTGGGTTTTGTTTGTGGCATGTTGGTTGTTTATTATGAGTGTGTGATATGTTTGATTGTTTAGGGTCGTTTTATACGGGGCCTTTGACTCTAGGTTCTCTGTAGCTGAATAGAGCTTGTTCATTGATCAAAGTATAGGCATACAATTGAGTGAGGATGGCATACAGTTGAGTGGAAAAAACATCTTGTATTGATTTTCAATTATATATCCAGTCCCCATATTGATTTAGCTCCGCTTTGACTGTTAAGTCAATAGCTTAAGCTTGTATTTCATTGGCATTAGCTTTAGTGTTCGCTACAAATATAACTAAATCATATTTCGTGCAGGTTGATGGAATGGATGTTCTTGCTGTGAAGCAAGCGTGCAAATTTGCAAAAGATCATGCTGTTGCAAATGGCCCAATTGTGAGTAATATGCATCTTTTCTGACTTCTGTTATTTGGATGCACCAGCCCATGTTGGAGAACTACTATTAGGCATTTGGGGTTGGCTTGGCTTTCTGATGTTGATAATTTAGTTGTTAAATTCGCATGAAGAACTGGAAGAGTAGACCAAAATTTGAACATAGTAGCACTGCACTCACCGTTTTATACTGAGGAAACATAATATATGATGATTCTAAGAGAACTTCCATTGTCGAAAACTTACACAATTTGTTAGCATTATTCCAGCTCTACAGTGGTTACTAATGGTTGAACTACCCTACATGGCTGCATATATTATTTGTCTGCTATATCCAACATTGGCCCTGTTTGGGACCAACTGTTCAGGTCGCTTGGTGCAGGTAGCCTAACTGTGGCTCCATGGCCCGTGGGTATTAGGAATCTGCAGTGGAGTTCAATCCTATGGTCATAGTCTCTTGTGTGGTCTGAAGAATCATGGATACCACGAACGTTGGTGTGATTCTTCACTTCTTTCGGCTGCTGCCGCGAGAAACACGGTCCCAGACAGGGCCATTGTAGGATTGGGTTAGCATTTTTTTAAAAAAAGAGGTGGTGCAATTAAAATGACAATGTGTGTAGCTGTCTGCTAAAGAGTGGTGTTGATCAATGCAGTTGTACAATTGAACTCTGTAAGCTACTGTTATCGATCCTTGTTCACTTGTGAAATATGAAAATAACTATACAATGATGCTAACAATGTGGTCAATGCATGACTCAATCATATGCTAGTGCTTTGTGTTTATTACCCTAGACACCTGTATAGTCCAAAACGCACCATGGCACATCATAGGTGTTTTGTCAACCTAGCCTGCTAGGCACTGGTCTGCCTTGCTACTAGAGGAACACCCTGTTATGCAAACTTAGTAACTTAAAATGTGCTGCTGCTGCTATTTGTTACCAAAGGTACATTAGGTGGTTGAATACACATGCTTAAGTGTTATTTCTGATAACTTGCTCGCTTTATTTGTTGGTTCATGATTTATTTTTTTCATGTGCTTAATGGTTAGTTGGTTACTAAAACCCTCATGTTCTATGTATCTAGGTCCTTGAGATGGATACCTACAGGTACCATGGCCACTCTATGTCAGATCCTGGAAGCACTTACCGCACCAGGGATGAGATTTCAGGTGTCAGGCAGGTAAGGTCGTTTTAATCTTTCAATTTGAAATTTAATTCATGCTATTAGTGTTTCAATTAATTGTGTTACAATATCATCAGGAACGGGACCCAATTGAAAGGGTTAGAAAAATTGCTTTTGAATCATGACCTGGCAACTGCTGCTGAGCTCAAGGTACACGTTCTTCTGGAAATATGTAGAGTATATAAATTTGTAATTGAAGCATAAAGAATGTTTATAAGGCTAATTTTTATCAAAATATTATCCCTTTCAGTTCATATAGAGTGTTTAACACACACATTATTTTATCAGGATATGGAGAAAGAAATCAGGAAACAAGTAGATGACGCCATTGCTAAAGCAAAGGTCTCATTGCATTAAGATACGCTTTTATGGTTCTTTGGCTTCAAATTAGTTATGCTTACCACTTCATATGCTCCTCTTGATCTGCAGGAAAGTTCTATGCCTGATACTTCTGAGCTCTTCACAAATGTTTATAAGAAGGGCTTCGGCGTGGAGGTAAGTTGTCGAAAAAAAAAAATTATCTTAGTTGAAATGCGACCTTACTTGCATTTGCGACATCATATTTGTCCCAAACAAGTTGGAGCAGGATATGACACCCAGCTTCATTTCCCTTTCTGAAATTATTTTTGCATTCTCTTAATTATGCGAACTGACATTAGTTTCAATTCTGAACATCTTGGAACTAGTAGATAGGGTTATTTATAATGAGTTGGATTTCCCCAATACATATGTTCAACTATACAGATGGTAGTTTCCATTACTTGCAGTACCTCTTTTTTTTATCACAAACACTTCTGTTCCTGACATTGGCATAGTCTTGAATCACAACTTTAGTCATTAATTTTGATTGCAGTGTTACTATGAAAGTGCTTAATATTTCCATTGTAAGTCTTTGAAAGCTGTCAATTGCCGTTTTTTTTTAAAAAAAAGTAAGGTATGCGCAAGTTTTAGTAGTTTCTATGGCCAGAAAGTGTACCGTAGTCCCATTGTAATGGTAGCTTTTAGTTCCTTTTTTACAAGAATCTCACATAAAAGTGCCGGAATGGGTGGTTTTGCCTCCTTTGTTGATGTCATCATATAATATAGTACTGCAACTACAAACTGTGCATTTTGGTCATATGGGCATATGTTGTGCTAGTTCTGACCTGATTCGCTGATTGTGCAGTCATTTGGGCCAGACAGGAAGGAGTTGAGAGCTACCCTTCCGTAGGTTGGCAGCATGATGGGCAACCCTCATGATATGATATGATATGATAGCCAGGAGAAATAAACATTGATGAAGGCCTCAGACTTCGCTGGAATTTTTTGTTGGCAAATGAACCTGTATAGAGATGCGTTGTCAGGAGGATAAGCTTCTTTGTTTTGCTTTTTTTTTTTCATTTCTACAATTCAGTTTTAACTGCTGCTGGCCGGCTTCTTATTGAAGCTCTTCGGTCCAAGAAAACCGAAGCTGGAGATTAAAGATTTGCTCACGCCTATCGTCTAGACCTGCCCACTCTTTGCTTCATCAGTTTCTACCTTGCATACAGTGTCATTACACTTATACTGGTGGGTTAAATGTTTGTGCTTGTACCGAACGTGGTGCATGGATCGGACAGTTTGAATCAGATTATCGTGCACGAAATTGTCAAAATCAGCGGAAGTAGCAAGTCCGGCCTGAAACTATTCCTGCCAGGTTCGAACAATTCCTGCCAGGTTCGGACAGTGTCGTCCGACGGATTCGGAGAAACCGTTTTTATTTAGCCTCAACAACTCTTCAATTACAAGCTGTACTCCCTCTGTCTCATGGATGCGTCGTTTTTTTTTAACTTCATGTTTAACCATCCGTCTTATTCAAAATATTTACGTAAATTATAAAATAAATTAATTAATATTCAAGTATCTTTTATTGATAAAATGAGTCGTAACAAAATAAATTATATTTGTGTAAAAAATTTGAATAAGGACGAAGATCGAATAAGATTTCGATGCAGAATCCGGGGTGACAAACTTCGGTGGGACGGAGGGAGTACCCATGATGCATACTCCTCCGTCCCATGATTTAAAGTCAAACGACATTCTTTATAGGACTGGAGTGAATAGAGTCTTTTTTTTTTTTTTTTTTTTGAGGGAACTGGAGTGAATAGAGTCTTGCACTTCCATATGTTTGGTTTCGAGCGCACTCGAACAGTGACCGGCGGCCTCCACACCCGGAGGACTGACCGCCCGAGCTGCGGCACGACCCGGCCACGTTTTTGGTTGCCAAAGGTGCGGCCTGACGACGAACGAGTCCATGCCGTTCGGCAAACCAAACGCGCCGCTTGGCCTCGCATACAGGATCGGATCGTTCGGCACCGTTCCACAACCCTAACTAAACACATCCTGTCGATTACCATTAAGCATTTTAGAATTACCTATCTCATGATGTTTCTGAATCGCACTGTTGCATTATTTATGGAGGATGCGCCAGTTTATTTAAAAAAAAAAAAATCGGAGCGTCAGTTCAGTTTTTTCAGTTGGGGTCACTGCTCGGGCCTCGGACTGTGGAGGGTAAAGTTAAATTTGCTCCTAGCAGCCTGGAGCTTCTCGCTTTTGGAGGCCCAAGAATTTAGAGTGGGCTTTTCAGAATGAAATTGTGTACTGTAGGCCTGAGTGGGGGCTTCTGCTACGGCTGTGGCCTCTGGGTCTTGCCTATGGGCTGTGGCAGCAGCCTTGTCTGAAAATCCGAGCTGATGGCCCCAAGTAACCCCTCCTGCTGCCACGCGCAGGTACAAAGTACAAAGTAACCGTTGGGCTGCCGTCAGAACCAGCACACGAGTCGCGAACGCGATCTGATCGTCGTCGTCGCCGCCGCCTCCCCGCACCGCGTCGCGGGACCGCTTCAAACCGGAGAGGCACACGCTGCCCCGCTGCCTTCGCATCGCGAGCTGCGTGCCGCCGGTGGGGATCAGATGAGTCGATCCAGCAGATCAGACTACCGGTCCAAAGTCCAAACCGTAGGGGTGCCAGCCAGACGGCCAGCGGCGCCACACGTCGCTCTCGGCACAGCTGACGACGCGACGCGAAGGCGGAAGGCTGTGGCCTCGCGGTCGCGGTCGCGCGCTCAGGAAGAAAAAGCAAAGGGAAAGCGCGCCGTGTGTGTACGTACGCCGCCGGTACGTGGCCGTCGCTGTAAGCGACTTCGGTGCTTGACCGCGTCGGCATAGGCCGCGGGAGAGACGTCAGCGACGAGACCTTTTACCGTTCCCTCCATGACCGCCAGCCGAGTCCCGGCGCACCGCCGTGCGTCCGGCGGCGGCCCGTCTTGGCGACACGTGTGACGAGCCAGCCGGTCTCGCGTGTCCGGCGCCGATGGGTTAGCACGTCGCATGACCTCCCGTGGAATGCAGTACGTGCTCCGACGTACGCCGCCGGCCTAGTTGGTGGTAGTCGTAGCCTACCCATACCCAGGGATGATGTCATGCGGATGTCACTGCTAGTACTCGCTCTAGACATCCCGTCGCGACTCGTGGCCCCTACCCCGGCTGCCACTACGACGCACGTTGACGAACGCCGAACGGTGTCGGTGCAAAGGAGGAGAGCACCGCTCGCTCTCCCTCCGTCCCCGGGGCTCTCCCTGGGTGCTAGTACGTGCTAGAGCATATTCTGAACTCTGAAGGCCCCTCTGCACAAGGCACCTAGAGCCACCACCGAGACCCAGCGAATCTGATGCGTAACCACCGAATCCATCCAAATACTTTGGCTGATCAGCAGGAGGCAAAGGAAAAGGGCTAAACAATCCCTTCCTTTCCTCTCCAGCGACGAACTCTCGGTATGCAGATGCACAGTATAATATTCTTCGTTCACAAAAATTCGTGGACGCTCTCGAATCGAGGCATCGAGCACACGCACGCACGAGGACTTGCACGCGGCACATCATGGGTGCCACGCGACCAGCACCATCGGCTCTCCTGTTCCAGGATGGCCCCGGCTCGAGCTCACCAGGACACCACCCTTCGTTTTCCTGGTCCAAACAGCGCAAGGGGACACGCGACGGGAAGAACCCAAGAACGTTCCTGTTCTGGGGCACGCCCCACACCTACCTACGCGGCACCGTTCTGCTGATCGCCCCGGCCGCCTGTCATGGACACGCCGCCGTCTTCTTCGTAAAAAACCAGGGCATCTGTCCGTCATATGAATGGCAGCAAGCCCAGGCCGGAGAAGACCCGAAAACTGTCGCGTTTCCTGCCGAGCTAAACTGTCGCGTTTCCTGCCGAGCTACTAGTGCTTCGGTGTGATTTGGTCTGGCTTCGTTTATTTCCTCCGTTTTGTCTGTTCGTTCGGTGTGAACGTCGGTGTCGCGACGCGTTGGAGTAGTGACTTCTTTTCTTCCTTCCTTTCAGAAGAAGCGGTCGCTGTCCGTTTTGTGCCTGCCTGCAAGTTAAAACGACCCAACGAAGCCGAATAAACCACCCAAACTTGTTCACAAGATTCACCGTGTTCTCTCGCGATCGAGACCCGCCCATCGATCCCCATCCTCGATTATGTAGTTGACAGGCATATGCTGTTTCGGCTACATTTCTCTTGCTTTCGCGTTAAGCCTACTTGGGGTTTGACTAACGGCCGCAACCCAGTACTCATCAGTCGTTTCAGTACCAGTTGCTTGGATGCTGATGACGAAGCAGAGACGTACGGCTCAGCCCGGTGGCCGCCGAGCTGTCCGGCTTCCGGACTTTCCCGTGCGTGCGTCGCTTTTCCAGTGGCAAATTGCAACTGAAAGACGCGATTGGTGAGACAGAGACGCGGATCGATTCGTGCTCCAGTACGTAGGGAAATCGGGGTTATTTTGCATGTTTGAAGGAGTAAACTGAAGCTTATAGTAGAGTAGTAGTCGTATAGTAGTAGGTGTGCTGAGCCGGCGGGTACGGTGGCTGCTCTTGCTAATCTCCGTGATGGGGACAATCCCAATAGCATATGAATACATGCACGACCGAACGGTTCAGACATTGACGAGTGTTGTATAAGCAGTTAACCACGGAGAAATTGGGGGATTTGTTTGTTGTCAGCACTGGCAAATTAAATTGCGGGAATCAGTTTAGAGCTTTTTTGTACTATACCTATAATATACGTATACTCGTACTTCTTGTATGAGAAAGCAGAGCAGGCTACGAGATTGTACTAGTAGTAGTGCTTTGTGCAAGCAATTATTGGAAGAACTAATAATTTTTTGAGAGAAATGGAAGAACTAATATTCGTTTAGTCCATGTCAGAAACTAGAACACGCAAAAAGCAACCTGTCACCAACGACGTCGTTCACTGTTACGATTGGTCGCATGACTGCTACGTAATCTGTCATCGGCCGGGAGGGAGAGACGTACGTAGTAACAGAAGATGCAGGTAACTAACCAAAACAAACTTAACAAATCATTAGGCATCTCACACTTGTCAGGCTCGTAATATTATGGAAGGGATCACTGCGAGAAGCACGCAATAAACTCTGACAGCGACGTGAACTTCAGGGTGACAAGACGCTGCCAATTTTACCAACGTGTACAGTAGTAGGAGGTTCCTTATCCTACATAGGAATAGATAGATTTTTCCTGAAAAGGACCCGGTTAGACCCCAGTCACAAAAAGTTCCCGGCACGTGGAGTACGAGGAACATGGTACATGGGATATGGAACGTTAATTTAAAGTTCCCGTTCATAGGGGTATACTTCTTCCTCACGATAGTTTCGACAGAACGTGAACCAACTATTTTTGGTGACGATAGCTTGGTACAATCCTCGTTCTTAAGTGAACTATACTGCTTATAATAATCATGTAATTCGTTGTGTACATATGTTGTCCACGAATATAAAAATTAACTCAAGAATCAATTGATGTGGTCAAACTCCTAAAATCTCAAATATGACCCACTTAACTTAAGACTCATTTGTCCCATAATACCTTGATCTTCCATTTACCATCCATAATACACATGTCCCATATTAACTGGCCTAGGCAAAGAACTACGACAACGTAAGGAAAGCCCGAAACACCACCACGCCGCCGCCGCCACCTAACGCATCTAATCGCCGTCCCTTGACCTGCGCAGAACACGCGTCGCCGGACATCGTTCCGCCTCATGTACCACGTCGTTCCGTTCCCGATCGAACGAAAGTTCTGGACGCGGATCACGGCCGTGTACCGCGTTCCCTGTGACTGGGGGTTAGACGTAGATTACCCGGCAACATAGCAAGCCTTTTGCCGCGTGGAAAAGTATGGCAACCTGTCATGGTCGGTACTCGTCGGTACATAGTAGTAGAAAATATTACCTCAGTAATCAGTATATTTGTCAATCTATCAAATAAATTAATGAAGATGTTACTGTGTGATGAATGATTCTCGTCAAGATCTGTTCCCAGTCCCCACACAGATCGCCAAGGTTTTTAAAATGTATCAACGTGTACGCCACTTTATGTGTGGAAAATGCCACGTATATTTTAAAAAAATGTTCACACTACAGAGATCAAGGGCCCGCACCCCTTTTGTCCTTTAAAAAACTGCAAAACGAATTGGAGACATCCTCAACAACTCATCACATAGAAAACCAATAAAACGTGCAGGCCTGTCGCCTGTCGGCGTCGCAAACTCTCGCGATGCCATTCGTGTACAGCAGCCAGAAGAGAAAGGAATGTCGAGCTAGTACGTGTCGAGGTCGAATTGTTTCTCGGAATTGTTGGTCCAGCTAGCAGTTTGAGTTTTCTCGATCGAGATTTTTGGTCCAGTAGTTTGAAGTAGCAAATGTTGTTATGCAGGAAGAAGCTGTGAGACGACGGCACGATGGGTTGATTGATTTTACCAAGCCATGGGAAAACTTGGCAGCGACGCCAAGCATTGACGTTGGATGCGACCCGCGACCCAAAGGCCGGCCTTCGAGAACCATATGCATCCGTGTCTAGGCACAACTTTTCCGTGCGTGCCTCACGAGCAGCAGCCAATTTGCCTCGGTGGAATTGAAGCCTTCTTTCGGAAGCTACAGTTAAAGGAAAGGAAGAGCCAGAGCCACAGCAGACAGACATGGGGTGAGTGACCTCGACGGCGAGCAACTATCTCTGAATTCTGGAATATTTGTGCTGCATTTATAAAGATCCTCCGAATTCTCAAATGCTCCCTCCGATTATTATGTGGCGTCGTATGGTCCCTTTTTCTTCCATCACTTTGAGGACCAGCAAGTTGGCCACGAGCGTAGAGGAGAGGACTCTTCCAACACGGAAACCCTTTCTCTTCTAGAGATACTAGGAAAGGCAGTAGTTTGCTCTTGTTTCAGATGGTCAACTAACTAATCAAACTCAAACAACGTAATGTTCATAGTGTTGTCTAGAAGCTTCTCGCGTCCGGGCGCTGCCTCTGGCGAATTGCAAAAGAGCATTTTGAAAACTGTATATAAATTAATAGAAATAAAATCCCTTCACATAATAATAAGAATAATAATATACTAGTCCATCATGAATGGGGATAAATCAGTACGGAGGAGGTGAATGGAACCAAGCACGTGGCGCCACGTTTAGGTCAGCCTCTGCCTGCCTGTGCTCACCTAAAAGCTGTCACTGTTCTCTGGGTCCCACAGGCCACAGCGTGCGCCGTCTTGGGCCCCGAGGGAGGCTGGGCCTGAATAGACCGCGATCATCAGCGAATAAAGGCGTCCGTTAGGCGTTATTTTCCGGCTATCTGGATGTGACGTGGCAAAAAAAAAAGGAGAGAGAGTAGTCGTTATTACGTGCAAATAGTCGGGACTATTTCACGTGGCCCGAGAACCCGTGAGATGAACATGTGGGGCCAATAGCTTAAAAAATAGTCTTTGTTTGTATCTCTCATCTCCACATCACCAAACCAAATAGCTAGCAAGACTACTTTATTACCATCATGACGCCCTAATAATACCGTGTGAGCGAATTTTGACCTGGACACCCTGGCGGCACCAACCTAAAATCAGAGATACGCTACCAATTTGAATTTTCTTGCCACTTTATAAAAATGTTAAATTTATTATGTATACGGGCGTGTGGTATAAAGAATATTGGGCATCATATCACATGATGGAGCACATACCGTATAAATAAATATCGTATGTTCATATAAGCATGCTACTAGTAGGCAACAAGATTTGCCATCGACGTACGTGTATGTGTACATTTTTGTCACACGCGACGAGTTGCATCAATGGAACTTGGCAGGTTTGCATAGATGCAGCCTAGTAGCTAATTAAGTAGCTATATAGCATTTTGCGTGCCAACAAAACATCATATGTCACAGTTCGCAGAACATGTTGCTATAGTGCTATCAGCTGCAAATCCAGCAAAACTGTACCAGCAACACAGATACCATGCTTCTTTCCTTTCCTTTCCTTTTTTTTTTTCCCTTTGGAGCAAATACAATTAATTTTCTGGCAGTTTTTAATGGAAGGTGAGCTAATATTACCCGTAACACAGTCGTCTGTACCGCGTTATGACTTTGTCTATAGTAAGTATGCACTTACCACGCCGCGTGAACTTTCGATGACGTCATCATCGTGGTTATTTCCCTGTCAAGGCTGACTAATTTTGGGACCCTATGATAATGGACAATTTAGACCACAGCACAAACACAAAGCGGATTAGTATTTCAAATGCGCGGCTCGATCCATCATCTCCATTCAATTTGACTCCCCAGGATTAGTGGATCTCTACGGAACAAATAGCTGTGCAGCAAAAGCAAGTCCAGCAAGACTGCAGCTGGTGTCAATTTGCCCGGCCATTGCTTCCAACGACATTGAAACCCACGCACGACGCATAGACCAACCAAAGCTAGTTTACTCCACTTTAATTTTAGCAACCAAATTGGTTATACAAATCGCAGTCAATTACGAGCTGATGAGCGCTCTCCATTTGCAGATGCCGCCGCCGCTCTCTGCATTCCTAGAGACAGCTGCGGCGGAGCAGATTGTGCACGCCCTCATCACGCATACATGTACCCTGTTCGTACGTGCGTACGCTCACGATCGTTTCGCATGGATTAGGCCGTCCAGATTGTTAAACTTTTTTTTTTTTTGGCAGTTTCGTTGTCGGGTGGAAGACATCAATTAAGCGCCAGCCACTTGGCAATTTTTTTGGTAGCACAACAGTAAACAACCCCCCTGTGTCACGGGATTCCTAGCTCGCTCGATCATGTGCTAACCTAACCTGTGGCCGTTACCAACAGCAGCACTAGTATAGTAGAATAATAATAAACCAACCAGAGAACACTGGAAAGACGTGGAAGAGGTGTGAGCTGCCTACGTACGCGGGGGTGTACGAGTAGAGTACGCGTTGCCGTACCGTACGTACAGCTGGAGCTGGAGCTGCTAATCCCGGCCGAATTAGCCCTAATTAAACAGCGCAGCGCAGCTCGTTAACCACGCCGTAATTACCCCCACCCAACCGATGGCAATTGCGATTGCAGACGACACGACGATGAGCAACGCGTAGGCAAGGCAAGCAAAGAGGAAAATTCCGAAAGCCAACGAAGCGCACGTGGGACCCACCTTCCACGCGTGCTTTATTGGTAACGCCACATATAAATGTCCCCCGATAAAACGACTCGGCCGGTCGACCCAGCCCACCCAGGCTGCCATAGAGGAGGCGACGGAGGGAGGTGAGGCGAGGCGAGAGGGAGGGATCCAGCGAGCGGAGCGGACGCGGACGCGGACGCCACCCGCGCGTTCACCTACGCGCAGGCAGGCAGGCAGGCAGGCGCATACACCACCAACGACGCCGACCACTTCTCCTTCCAGGAGGGAAGGGAACCGGACCCGACCCGACCCGACGCCCCCGAGGCGAGGGCGAGCGGTGATCCCCTCGGCGACTGGCCGTCGGCAGCGGCCATGGCCTCCCCGGCGATGTGGGCCGGGCTGGTGCTGGTGGCGTTATTGGCCGCATCGGGGCCGGCGGCGGCCGCGGGACTGCCGAGGTTCGCCGAGGCGCCCGAGTACAGGAACGGGGAAGGGTGCCCGGCCCCGGTGGCGGGCGCGGGGTCTGCGACCCGGGCCTCGTCCACATCGCCATGACGCTCGACGCGCACTACCTCAGGGGCTCCATGGCCGCCATCTACTCGCTGCTCAAGCACGCCTCCTGCCCGGAGTCGCTCTTCTTCCACTTCCTCGCCGCCGAGGGCGGGGCGCGCCGCCCGTCGCCCTCCTCAGGGCCGCCGTCGCCGCGTCCTTCCCGTCCCTGCGCTTCGAGATCTACCCGTTCCGCGCGGACGCCGTCGCCGGGCTCATCTCCGCGTCCGTGCGCGCAGCGCTCGAGGCGCCGCTCAACTACGCGAGGAATCACCTCGCCGACCTGCTCCCTCGCTGCGTCCCGCGCGCGATATACCTCGACTCCGACGTGCTCGCCGTCGACGACGTAAGGAGGCTCTGGGAGACGCGCCTGCCCGCCGCCGCGGTCGTCGCCGCGCCCGAGTACTGCCACGCCAACTTCTCGCGCTACTTCACCGAGGCCTTCTGGAGCGACCCCGCCCTCGGCGCCAGAGTCTTTGCCGGCCGCCGACGCGCGCCTTGCTACTTCAACACGGGCGTCATGGTCATCGACCTTCGGAGATGGCGCGTCGGCAACTACCGCCAGCGCATCGAGCGCTGGATGGAGATGCAGAAGGAGAAGAGAATCTACGAGCTGGGCTCCTTGCCCCCTTCTTGCTCGTCTTCGCCGGCGAGATTGAGGCCGTCGACCACCGGTGGAACCAGCACGGCTTGGGCGGCGACAACGTCTTCGGCAGCTGCCGCCCTCTCCACAACGGGCCCGTCAGCCTCATGCACTGGTCGGGCAAGGGCAAACCATGGGACCGTCTCGACGCCGGCAAGCCGTGCCCGCTCGACCACACCTGGAGGTCGTACGACCTCTACATTGGCGAGAATGATTCTTCATCAGCATCAGGGCCGTCCCGCTCAGCCTTGTCATCGTCGGCGGCATGGTAGAAAGTTCAGACATACACAATAATTCATTGATTTGGGGGTTTCTTGGCCGGTGATGGAATTGCCCATTGCCACTGCTGCCACAGCTGCTGCTGCTGCAAACCAGCTGCCGCCTTCGGCTGTACAGGGAGGGGCGGTATACAGATTGCAGCAGCAGCAAGAGGATGAAGAAAGACAGTGAATAGGGGTTGGAGCAAATTCTTGTTCATTTTGCACTATGATTCAGATTGATTCATTCGGCTCTGGTTTGGAGGTTGTGACGATCATGGGTTGGAAGGAATTACTTGATTGGTGGTGTACAATTCTTGGATAGGATAAAGGTTTCAGTTTTTGGTCTATTAGTTCAGAATTATTTCATTTACATGTCTATTCAGTACAGTCGTATAATATGGATTAATTAAATTGATTTGAAACAATTGAGAGTGCATTTCTCTGGTCTTGTGCCTTTGCTGAAATCCTGTTCTATATGTGACTTCCATGATCCAAACTGGCCTCTGATGTCCTGCAAATTGCTCTCTTCGTTGCCATGTTTATCTATGTTTGGAATCAAGGATGGGACAATGGTTTGCTGTTCTGGTTTTGCTTATTATGCTAAGCAAGAATGGCCTAATTCATTTGTCTCCTTGTCGTCTTATTATGCTATAAGCAAGAATGGCCTAATTCATTTATCTCCTTGTCGTCCTTACTTCATTCAGAGTAGCCTAACATGCTCTAGTTGTGGGCTTCTGGCATTGTTAGCACTGTCTGTCTGCTGTTATTAGTTCTACAACCTTTGGTTCTTCAACACCTCACAAGCTTGGGCTAATGTTTGATTCCTGTGTTCACCTGTTGTTGAATGAACCTGAAATGCTTTTTCCTGTGTTCTGGAAGTTGGAATTGCTTCCAAGATGGTGATGACTTGTGTTCATTTGACTGGTGAGCTGTGGCCAATGGTGTTTCTTCAGTGTTACACATATGCAGGAGCATCAGGAATTAAAAGAGCATTAGACTACGCGAGGATCTTTACAGATGGGTGTGCACAAAAGGGAGCCGAAAAGAAAGGAGAATAGCAATAATATTGAAGTTAGTTAGGATGAACCTTTTATATCAGAAGGTGGAGACGTAAGGACGGGGACTTCTCAACAGACTCATAATAATACAGTGTTAATACTGCCTCTAATCATCCAACTAACGCCACCTAAATGTGCACAAAACCAGAGCGAAAGATGACCTCTCTTTAAATTATCAGCCACAGGCGATGGAATCTTTGAAAGCTGACCGCAGGAGTGTGCTGTAGGATTGTAAGGAAGGATCACTATTGAAACCTGATATAAACATCAAAGTTCTAAAGGCTGTGTTTTTTTCTGAAGTCGCGGCAGCGGCATCAGCAGCATCTCAATTATGTTTTGTGGTGATTGGTGCCGAGGCTGAAATGCAGCTGCCGAAGAGGCATCCTCCACATGCAGCGACATCTTTCAACTTGAGCAGCTGTAGGCTTCAGTTGCAGCTGGACTGGACCTGGACATGTTGCTCCCACTACACTACTCCCCCCGTCCCACTGAGTTTGTTGTCCCTGATTACAGGCCATCTTATTCGACTTTGCGCCTTATTCAAATTTTTTACACAAATATAATTTATTTTGTTACGACTTATTTTATCAATGAAGATACTTGAATATTGATTAATTTATTTTACGATTTGCATAAATATTTTGAATAAGACGGATGGTGAACAAGTTCAAAAGTCAAAAACGACGAACTCCATGACAGAGGGAGTACAGACCACGGAGCAATAACTGTGATTGGTATCTAGGATTCTGAAAGAAACAAATCACTCTCCTAAATTGCCATGGTCCCATGCCGCGCTGGGAGAAACTGAGGCCGCTACTTGCGAATCGGACGCCTCTCGGTGCACAATATCATCTTGCTGCTCCCCACATCGCTTGGCAAGGGTGTAAGGCTACACTGTACACAGCTGACCAGGCTGGAGGCTGGCAGTGACCAGCTGGAGAGCTGGAAACGCAAGGCAAGTGCAACTAATGATTGCCTGTATTCTCCTCCCTTCTGCTCCTGCTTGGCCATTGCCCCTTTTCACATTTCGTTTCTTTCTATTTATTTATTTTATAAACAGTCCATGGCCCTTGTGAGTGCGATGAACTCCATCCACCCACACCCACCAGTGGTGGTCATCAACCACCCTACGCCATTGTATTCAATTCCTTTCACATGCTTCATACCCGTACGTACTCTACTCCCGGGACGGGGACGGGGCCGGACGACGGACAAGAGCACGAGTTCTTTTAGGCCGGCCGGACACGGACAGTGCCAATGCCAATGTGCCATGCCATGCCAATGATGGGCACTGCCCAACGACATCGCCCGGCCTACTGAAGATCGCTGTTGCTCGATCGCCCTTGTGGTTCATGCACGTCAGGCCGTCCGGCCACACCACCCTCCCCTCCTGGAAGCTACCGGTTTCCTGTTCCAGCCACTATTATGGGCAGGTGCAGCTCGGTTGGTGTGCTGCCGCCGCGGTGTCGGCCGGCAGCCCGCCACCGATTCCAACTTCCCAATCCCGTGTCCGCGAGCGGAGGACGCCGGAGCGCCTCGGAAGTTTCGGAGCGCGCATCCGCTGGCGCCGAGCCCTTTCAGGTTAACGATCGACGTGATGTGTTGGGCCACTGTGCTGTGGATGAATCAATGCATGGAGGTGATGGCGTTTGGTGGTCGTTTGGAGCCTAGCATTTGCGCCGAACAGAAAAGCGTTCAGGCTACCGCAGAGGTTTCGTTAGGGGATGATTGCGTGCATTGCAGAGAGACGGATGGCATTGGCATGGCAGCAGGGGCATGGCGCCAAAGGCGTCCTGTCTTTTTGCTTCGATGAAAAGTGTGGTACAGCACTTGAGATGAGAGCAAGTGATAATAATAATAATAATAATCGCGGAGAGCATAACAAACTCGGGGTCGTGGCACCTAAAAGCCAACCACCGCGAGCCATTGAGCAGCCCTGTGTCCACCGAATAACATCAGTTCCTATCGTTATTATTGTAATGGCGAACGACGACGTCAAGGCAAGTAGGCAACAACACTGTAACGACAATCGTCGGCTACACTGGCATCAGGTCCTGCTGACTAAGCGCTGATTCCGAGTTACATTCACAGGAAATTAACCGTTTGAATTCAGCAGGAATCGGGGCAAATCTGGGTTAAATTCCGAATGCACCTGATCAGGTTTCATTCTCGTGGCGTGGCATCAAAATGGTTGAAGGTTTAGATCACTGTGGTGCAGGCGTTCGTCCTCCTAACACTATCAGTTCCCAACGACTTCTTCTCGATCCACGTCAGTGATTATTTTTTTTCAAAAAAAAAAAATCTTGCCGTCATCAATAATTAAGGAGCATAAGAACAAAATGGTGGGGCTATATATGCACGGATCATCCACCAAAGTGTGAAAACCTTTGGAACATCCAGCAATGATTCCTACGCGTCACTACGACTGGGGCTGTGACTGTGACCGAGCTAGCCATTGATTAGCAGATTTGGTTAAGCAACGAACAGGAATATGACAGCTCGGTAGGTCACCAAAAATGCGTGCAGGTAAGCTTACTCCCGGGACGAAAGGAATATCACAGGCAACGGGGTTAGGAAGGAGTACCGAGTACAGCCGGCCGGCCGTCCTCCATCGCATTCGGTTCGGTGCACCAGCCAGCAGGCCTATGCCTATCTCCAAAGGAGTCTCAAGACACTGAAGTGCAGTGTAGGAAACTACAGTAGTCGTCAGTCTCCCGTGACGCAGCGTGGATTTGGTGAGGTAGTATTAGTATAGTACGTAGCAGTTGTCAGTGATCACACCTTACTTTGTCGTCAAAACTCAGCATGTGAAAGATACGGTCCAAATTGCCAAGTTCTGGCACTGAAAAATTAAAAGATAATTTCAGTAAGAGGGTAGTGAAACAAATGGTGCCGGTTCATGGACAAGTTGTTGCGCACGCGGGTGATATCACAGAGAAGACAACGAGTACATGGCATGCACAGGCTGATCAAAGAAGAGTACCAAGTCTAGTAGTCTACTCCAAGGCATCAGATACTTGGGGTAGAGGCCGGGGCACTCTCTTGCTTGACTCCTAAGCTTGTGGAACAGTCACAGATGCAAGCCTCGCGTTCCAAGGCTGGTCCTGCAGAACCAATCGGGGAATAAAGCTATCTATCGTCATAGTACTTAGTACCAAGCTAAGCTAGGCACAATGATCAGTAGAGAATCGAGGCTTAGGGTTGGAGGGCGAACCTGAAAGCCAGATGGAAAGGAAGCTAACGTGCGCATCCCTCGAGAGCAGGACACGAGGGGTAGAGGCAGCAGATCCAACCAAGCACAGGCGTCCTTGTGTCCAAGTTCTTTGCCTGCACTGCAGCATCAGCAAGGAAAAAAAGCAATGCCCATGGATTGGACAGAAAGGCAAAAGTCACAAGGGAGGGCATCAGCCGGGAAGCATGATTTGTTTGGTCATTTGGACAAAAGCTGCCGGTGTTTTGTAGCTCTATCCAGTGTCTCTAGCATGAGGCCTTTTCTCCTACTGCCGTGAACGACTTGGCCCATTTCTTTCTAAGCCTGGCCCATAGTACAGCCGAGCAACGTGCTAAGTTAGGACAGGCCTTCCTCCAGCCGTATGTCCGCAGGCCGGCCTTCCTCCAGCCGTATGCCCGCAGGCCGGCCTTCCTCCACACGCAACGACGCAACCCAAACCCAACAGCCCAACCCAACAACAACAATAACGGAGCCGGGGGCACCCAAGTCAATCACGCCCCACCTCGTCCCACATCCATCCCGCCCCCGTCAAATTTCCATCCCACCTCGTCACGCCGATGGCGCCGCGTCCGCGCCCACTCCTTGATCCCCAGGCCCCAGCCACCCCCGGAGCCGCCAGAGTCCTAGGCGCAGACGCCGCCCGCGGCCCGGACGCGATTCACGCCGCCGCGCGCGCTGCCGCTTATCCTCGCCGGTCAACGCGCCAAGGTCCTGAGGCCTTGCGCACAAGCGCAGTTTGTGAGATGTGAGATTTTGTTATTGATTTGTTTGTGATTTTCACTTCAAAGGAGCTGTGATTTGTATAACTAAAAACAATTTTATTTCATGTTGGTGTGCGTTTGTTGTGAACATTTTTTTTCTAGATTATCTGAGTCATTTTTTTCCAAACTTTACTGGCTATGACTGACATTGAACTTTCTTTAATTCTGCTTCAGTTTGAAAGATGGTAGCAGGTAAGAGAGCTGCTGCTGATCCCACGAGTTCCTCAAATGAGAATAAAAGAACTTGCAATGCAGAAGGAGGGACAACTGAGCCATTGATTTCAGGTCTGCTTGTTTTCCCTTTTTATGCATGTATTTTCTTTGACCGTTAGAGCGCTCACAGATGTCTTGTATCATGTATCTAGATGACTCTCAATATCTACGGAGTCAGTTGGGTGAACAAGTTTCAACAGATATGAGTAGAAGTGTTGTCACACTTGTTTTGTCTCGAGGTGATTACACTACTTTACTCTTAATTTTCAGATAATTGAACATTGTTAGTTTTCATATGGAGTGAGTTGGGTGAACAAGTTTCAACAGATATGTTTAGATCTGTTTAGAAGTGTTGTCAGTTTTTACCCTTACATTTCAGATAATTTAACATTGTTAGTTTTCAGATAATTGAACATTGTTAGATGTGAATGATATAAACTATGATCTTGTGTAGGAGACAAAGTGCTATTTGCGTGCTCTGGTGTAGCTATAGAACGCCGGTGGAACTTCACAAGGTTTGTTACTGCAGCAAGCTTGGTTAGGGCTTTATGTGATGACGTTAAGGTTGGTGTTGATGATGACCAATTAGTATTTTTTAAACTTGTTTACTCAAAATAAATGTAACCATTCTATACTGTTTCCTTTTTTTATATAATTGTAGATTGAAGTGTGCTGTGAAGGAAAAGTTGTCATAGGTGTTCTGGAAGAAATTGATCCGGAATATGAAATTGCTTTTGTCCAAGCTATGACCGCCCTTGATGTTCATTGCGTAACTCTCTATCCTGTTGTGGAATGGAAGCCGGAGACTGCGGCAGTAGCAGTCTCCCGAGACGATCTGGGAAAATAATGGCGAGAACTGGCAAACTTGAACAATCAGCAAATCTTATTTTCTCTACTGCTTTTCAATTATTACCTGATAAGGTACACTTGCTTTATCCTGAGTGTTTTAATCATTTGAAAGACCCATTGTGTTCCCTCTTTTTTTTTTTACTTTTATTTGTCACCGTTGACTGTACTGCAAAAAGTTTGACCTTTGGTACCTTTTAAACTTTATTATAGTTAAGTTGAATGGATTTCGTATGGTTAGATCTGCAATGGAACATACTTCAAACTTATATTTCTAAGTATTTTCAATTTTATTGTTAAACAGTAGCATTTACGATTTCAAGAGAATTTCATGTGAAAGTAAGCATATTCCTTGTAAATTTTGTTTCAGTGTAACCCTTGTTTGCCGCTGCTTTATTTTTTTTGTTCTAGGGTTGGCTGGGGGTGCCTCTTTTGATTTTGAAGGGAACTTTGTTGGCGTGAACCTTGTTCCCATCATCTTGCCAAGGAGTCAAATTCTTGAACGGTGGAAGCATTTACGTAAGCCTGGAAGGTCAGTATTTTTTGGTGAAAAGGTGAAGTCTGTTACTTTCAGGTGTGGAAATATATTTCCAATTTGCTTATCCTATGTTTCTAGTTGCAGCATTTAATGTTTACCCCTAATAACAGCATAATGCTTTGGTATCTTTACTGAAAACAGGACCAGCTAGTCTAGTGGCATGTGTCGCAATTACTCGGTCTAGTAGCCACATATTTGTTTGTCTAACTTAAAACCATAGAATTTTTGTTGAGACTAAAATATTAGCTGGGATATTGTGTTTATGCTCAGTTCTTGTTTTCTTGGAATTTGAGCCACATATATGTTTGTCTAACTTAAAACCATATAATTTTTGTTGAGACTAAAATATGCAAATTATTAGCTGGGATATGGTGTTTTTTTGTAGCTTGACTATGGAGGTATGCTCAGTTCTTGTTTTCTTGGAATTTTTATGTCCAGGCATTCATGCTTATATTTACAAGATGTGCACGACTCCTGTCATCAAGGTGAGTACAAAATCACTATTTGTTAGGTCCTCTAGTGATCCAAATTAAGCATAACATTTATACTAATATAATAACTATTAGTCATTTACAGTTTGTATCGTTGTGTTAGCGCTAACCAATTAATGTTTTTACCATGTGTGTTGCAATTTAAGTATATACCACAGCATACGTCTATAGATTCATCAAGAAGTACTATGATATAATTATATATATATAGTCGTATCATCAATCATTCATACATATACACATGCAGATAGTGCAATTGGTTGTGGTAGAATAAAATGCTACAGCATGTCTATAGATTGGTCCAGAAAAGGTCTGCACACCATGAACATCAGCTGCTCCTTAAACCATAGAGATGTTCATGGGTATAGAGAAGCCTTTTTACTTCTAATTTAGTAGTGTGCCCCTGCTAATGCTATGGTAAAAGTAAAAAAAAAGAGTATTTTTTTTGCACTTGGACTAAACCATTTTCTAATGCTAACCCGGTGCCTAACAACTCTTGGGCTAAATTTGTCCATGATGCCTAGCCACTTCTAATATGAGTGGTTGGTTGCACAATATGCCATATATTTCTAATCTTACATACAATACTATTCGTAGAAACTTATGTGATAGCTACATTACTGTATTTAGATATATTACGAAGGATACATTCCAAGAAAAGTGAGGATGTTCCCAGCAATGTAGAGTCTGAGGATGTTCTCCCCAGTACATCAAAGGATACGTTCAATCGTGAGTCAATGTTTGTTATCTGGCAATTGAGCCTTTTCACAGATCTGCTGTACAACTGACAATTATTGTACCGTTGTCTCTTGTACCAGGTGGCATCGCTTTGCTTAATGCTCATCATGATCCTTTTGGTGATTTGTATCCTAATGAAGGTGTCTGGGGTGAATTTGATAAAAGTTTTTCTCTTCTCTTATCAAAAAGTGTTGTTGCACTTGCTTCGTTCATTGGTGAGTTTAGTGTCCAAACTTGTATTCCTATCTATATTATAATCCTCTGCAACTAATAATCAAAATTACTATATCCAGGAGGAACAAAGTTTTTTTCATGCACAGGATTTTTCATTAACTTTGATGATGATTGTCAGACTATTCTGACTTCCGCAACCTTGGTTAGGCATCCTGATGGTTCACATAAGATTGTTGAGGGCCTGAAGGTTGATGCTCTAATACACTCTTGTGCTTGTTTATCCAGGATACTGCTTAAGTATCATTGTATCATTTGCAGATTAAGGTGTTGCTTCCAAACAATCAAAGTAAAGAAGGAAATTGAAACATTGGAGTTTACAGTACAATGTTGCTCTAGTCAGTGTCAAGAACTGTCGTTATGTTCGTCATCTGGATCTTGAAAAAAGTTTCATTGAATTTTTCTTCCACAGTAGTAGCTGTCGGTCGTTCTTTTGAATCAGGTGCATTAATGGCCACAAGTGGGAGAGGAACCTGCTGGTCAGGCCCTTTTGATTGCGAGGATCTTTGTTACTCTACTTGTAAGATCAGTAAGGTACTATTTGTTGATTTCCTTTCTGCCCACTTGCATGTTACGTGAATGAGTAAACCTTATTTGCATAGCTGATGACCTCCGTGTAACCTTGGTTAGGTTGGGATTGGAGGCCCCCTTGTTGGTATCAACGGGAATTTTGTTGGCATGAACTACTATGACAAGAAAATGGGAACTCCATTTCTCTTTTTTGATGTTATCTGTGGAATCCTTCAATATTTCAAGACGAAGAAGTATGTTTATTAGATTTCTTTCTTATTATTTAAATTGCATGTCAGTGTTAGTATTTGGATTTGTTTTGCACTAGACTGTAATTGAATGAACATTTCCATTAACTGGTTTAAGGAGATACAGTCGCCATAATTCTCTCTATGTATCTTAGCTTTTATTTGATTGACAGGACTGAGTATCGGTCAAAGGCTATGGGTAGGACGGTGTGCCACATTCGTGAAGGCAACAAATACGAGCAAAACCGGTATGTTTTTTTTTTCTCGAATACACAAAAAGATTTGCGCATCTTTGTATTTAAGAAGAAGAGTTTTTACACCGCGCCTTGGCGCTGCTTTTGGGAGGGTAAGATTTACAATAGGCACCGCCTCCCTTGTCGTTTTACACATGGCGATTACTCGCTTGCTAATTCTCCTAGGTTGCGCGCCCTGCCTCTATCCATAGGTCGGCGATCCGCTTAATCTTGGTGAGGAATTGCGCGCTAGTGGCCGCTTCGTTCCGAAGAATCTCGCGTTTCTCTCTTTCCAAAGCTCCCATGCCACCAGGGCGAAGAGGGTGTCTGGCGCCCTTCCTCTTCTCTCCCGTGCCACCTCCGTCTCCACCGCTCCCACCGGTCGAGGATGGATCCCCACCGACCACGTGAGGCGTCAACCCCAAGCGTCGCCGAGATGGTCCACCGGATGTGTCCGGAGAAGGAGCGGCCGGTGATGATGTGGTCGATGGTCTCCTGTCTTGATCACAAAGGTAGCACTCGCCGCGCGCATCAAGCCCGTGGCGGTGCCTCCCGTCCGCGGGTCCGCTCCTCCTCCGGAGAGCCGGCCATAGAAAGATCCCGACTCGTAACGGCGCCCAAGTGCTCCGCACCGAGCACAACCTTGGGATCGGGTGGTACGGCCGGTGTAGGTCCTCAGAGGCCGACCGGGAGGAGTAGGTCCCCCGGGCGGGTCCATTTCCACACCAAGCGGTCGGCGTTGTTGTTGAGGACTTCCATCTCGACCAAATCCCGAGACGCCGATATTGCCGCGTGTAGCGGGGACAGATGCCTCCGGTGATCCGTCGTACCCATGCGCGGCCCTCAGTGGTCCTTGTGCCACGCTTGTCCGCCGGATGTCCCCGCGGGGCCGACGAAGTTCGGCAAGCTTGGCGCAATGTGCTTCACGCCCTTCCCTCGGATCCATCGACCCGCCCGAAGGGTGGACCGACCGTCTCCGGGACCGTGTACGTGGATGCCTCAAAGAAACTTTGAACCTCTCGCGGGCACGGAGGAGGCGGCAACTCAGCCCCGGCTCGGTCCTCATCCGTCTTTGGGCCAAAGCCACCTTGCTTGCGGTAGCGATGGAGGAAAGATCGGGGATCCCGAGACCCCCAGTCCCGTGGGCGACAAACGATGGGCCATGCGACCATGCACTTCCCTCGATGCTGCCTTCTTTGCCCGTCCACAGGGAATCTCCCCGCAAATTGCATTGATTTCCTCGATCGCTCATGGAGGCAGGCCGTCGGCGATGATGGTGTAGATCGGGACTGCGCACAACACCGATTTGATCCGGATGAGCCTTCCGCTTCTATTCATGAGGGGTGCGGCCGGCAAGCCGGCATATCGTCTGGCGGCGTCCCACCGCAGATGGATCTTGGCCTTAGGCACTTTCTTCACACTCGCTGGGAGGCCTAGGTATGTGATGGGGAAGTCCACGACTTGGCATCCCAAAATACCCTTAAGGTGCTCGTGTTGTCTTCCGATGACGTGGATCGGCGTGATGGAGCATTTCCCCGTTTGTCCTTAGACCCGAGGCATCACCGAAGATTTGAAGGATCGCCTTTATTATGTTCGCCTCACCCGCGCTCGGGTGCATGAAGAGGATCACGCTCGCCGGCGTAGATGCCGCGGTGGTGCTGAATCGGGCTGCCCCGTGGGCTCGATGAGGCGGTCCATGGCCGCCGAGTCCACCAATCGCGCGAATGCTTCCATGACGATGATGAAGAGCATCGGCGATAGTGAGTCACCCCCCGACGCACCCCCTTCCTATGCTGAATAGGCCGGCCCGATCTTGCCGTTGAGGAGGATCCTAGAGGAGGCCGAGGATAGCAGCGTGGCTATCCAGCCGCCCGGTGTTCCCCCCGAATCCGAGGCCCTAAGGTCGCCCGGCGGGAATGGCCAAGACACGGTGTCGAACGCCTTGGAGATGTCAAGTTTAAGGAGGCCTTGGGGATTTTCTTCTTCCTCGGGAGTACGGTCGCCCGGCGGATCGAACTTGAAGTTGTCGTGAGGAATCGCTCGCCCCTTGATGAAGGCATTCCGGTTCGGCGAGATTAACTCATGTAACCTTAGGGCAAGCCGATTAGCCATGAGCTTGGAAGCCATCTTTCCGGCTATGGATCATCGAGATGGGGCGAAGTCCGCAGGACCTTGCCCCTGTTTCTTGGGCAGTAGCACGACGAGGGAGTTGTTTAGCTTATCAAATGCTCTCTTTCGTCCAAAGAAGAGGGCGTTGATGGCGCCGTGGCGCCGCCCTTGATGACCGCCACGCGGACTTGTAGAAGGCCCCAAAGTGAAACCGTCGGGACTCGGGGGCTCGCTTGGGCGGCATCTCTCGCACGACCACCTCAACCTCCTCCGCCGTGAAGGCCTGGTCTAGTGCAGAGAGGTCCAAGGGCTGGATGCCGATAGCTTGAAAATCGAGCTCGAACCCGGTCCCGCCTCTCGTGACCAAACACCTGCTTGAAGTGGTTGTAGAGGGCCATCTCTATGTCTTCATGAGCGGAGTGGATGCTGCCCCCTTCTTCCAACCTGGTGATGGTGTTTCTCCGCTTCCTACCGCGAGCCAGGAGATGGAAGTACTTAGTGTTTGCGTCGCCGTCGGCAAGGTACATCTTTGTACATTTCTCATCAATTTTCATTGTGGGGAAATTTTGAATGGCAGGTGGGTATTGCCTGATCCAGGTAGTATGGATGAAGCTGAACGTAACGAGGAACGCAAAGTCCTAGCCAGCCTCTGCAAAACCAGGAGTCGCCGTATCCAATATGCATACACAGATGGTGATATTACCGTGTTGAAGTAGGCAGTTTTGTTCTACCGGCTGAATTACTCTTTTAGCTATGACTGATGACTGAAGTATCATTTCATGTTTGAACCAGTATCCTTGTTATGTAAAGTTAGATGATGCTGTTTCTAGTTTGTGAAAAAGCATGTGATTTAATGCTTAACATGTCATTAACAGCATTAGTAAGGTCCTGGGATCTAAGTTAAAAAAACTACAACATTGTATTTTTTGCTGTGGTGCTTTTTGTTTCATTGTTACCGTATATGCTCTTGATTTGCTTGAGGGCAAACGCAAACTATTGGCAATGAGATACTTGTTTTGAAGTGTAACTGGCCTGTGATTGATGAATTCCTAGTCATTGGAGATGTAAGCACGCATGACTTTCCTGTAAGCAGAAAAGCTAATCAGTGTGCTCCAATTAATAAAGCGCATCCAGAGAGCTCTTTGCGAACTGTCGTATCTAACAGTAACCAAACTGTCAGTCTAGTCTCGATCGCCTCTTTCTCTCTCGAAACCTCACCTCACGTCAACAATGTTTAAAAAGTTTAGAGCAATTGATGTGATAGGTTAGGGCAGGGCATAGTGTACGTTAGCTGCATCATAATCATACGTACCCCCTGCTTTTGTACTACCCAAAAGCATAGAAAAACATTCAAGAGTTCAAAGCGTGACGGCGCGCCCGCCCAATACACAGCGCTTAAGAAGAGTCTACGGCATCATCCAGGATTATTACATCCGAAGCACAGACATTCAACAAGCTATCAGGCCTGGAAATTGCATCTGTTGGAACCAAAAACTGAGCAGCCGATGGACACAACCCTGATAATGCATTCCTGTACAGGGTTTGAGGTGGCAAAGCAGGCTTTTCTCCAACTTCATCACGAATTCTTCCACTTGTGCACCCACTTCTGACTTGAATAGTGGCATCCATCTTCTAGCAGACCAATGATCTTCAGCAGAATCCCGGCGAACCAAGGACACCGGCGGCTTCCTCTTGATGAGATCTATCCATTGGTACCCAAACCCCGAGCTATTGCGGACCGTAGCGCGGGCGACGGCGGAGCGGCGGCGCTGTTCAACGGCCAACTCGCCATCTCCGGCAACGGCGAGGCGGGCGAGCAGGCTAGCAAGCTTCGGGAGGTTGACGCGACCCTAGAACAAGTACTAGCGAGGCCGCGAGCTAAGCGAGCGGTTCCATCTGCGTTACACGGGCGGCGCGCAAAATTGTTCCGGAAGCTAGGGCCCGGAACGGCCCGATTGACTGGCACCCCGAGCATCAGCATGGCGGGGCGAACTCGATGCGCGCGCAAAGAGGGACAGAGAGAGGTCGGGGTGTTGAGTATGTTCCAAGTTTAGTCCATAATGGAGGTCGGGCTATGGATGTCTTCACTTCATCACAAAGAAATTGAGTACTAGCACGAAATGGCTATGGATGCTACAAACACGCTTTTCGCAATTGCCGCCAAATGGGCAACTGCAAAATGAAATTCGAGAGCACCGATGCGCGCCCCCATTCCCTTGACACGCGGGGCGGCGTGGGGCTACGGGCTGCGTGAGCGGCTAGGGGCGTGGGGCTCTACCGGGCTTGTGGTGGCGGCGACGCTTATCGCGCGGTGGCGGCGCCTGTTCCGAAGAAGAAGGGAAGGGTGAGAAACAAAATTTTATTTCTCTTCCGTAGTTCCCGACGCAAAATTGCCAAAGAGGAGTTTTCGATTAGGGTTTAGTGGATTTTAGGATAACCTAGGGGTCCGGATGCAAAGTTGAAGAGTTTTCAGAAGAAGGGAATGGTGGGAATGGAAGGGCAGGGGCATTCAAGTCTTTTGGCACCCCGGATCGAGCGTGGAACCGGTGGAGTGCCACATCAATCAAAGTGCTAAATATTTATCATTTTGTAGCAGAGTGTGCTAAAAAAATACTAACGACCATTAAGGTACTATTTGGAGAGTGTGCATCCAGTAATGTGGTAAAAAGTGATAGGAGTATAAGTTATATACCCCGTGAAACGGAGTAGAACAGCGCCAAGCTAGCAGCAGCACTCACTATGGGCTGGGCTTTGGAGTTTGGATGTGTTGTTGTGTCTTTGTGGGGTCCATACTCTCCGTTTCTAAAAACATGCAAGTGTGGGAAGCGTGTCAGTCAAAGTTCATCAATTTTGACTAAGTTTATAGCAAAAAGTATTACGGTTATGTCTTGAAATAAATTTATTATGAAAATATATTTCATAACTAATCTAATGACACTTAATTTGTCTCATAAGCCTTAGTGATTTAATTTTAGTTAAAGTTTGTCATGTTTGACTCTTTGAGATATGAGAATTGCATGTTTTCTGGAACGAAGGGAGTACCACCTCCAGGCCCCGCACCAGGTGAGCTTGCAACCCCTGCCCTGTCGGCTATCCACCCCCACCGGCCATGTGCGGTGGAGCCAAATCCAATAGTGAGTTAGTGTAACATCCCAAAAATGGCCAAGTGGGCCCAATTCGCGAATGGACCGACGGCATCAGTAGCCGGGCAAAGGGGGCGAACACTGAAGCGGGTACTCGCACATCCGGACTCCGGGGACTGTAGCGGCCTGGTTTCTATAGTCCTCGGCACTGTAGCAGTCCGTTACTGTTCACCGGGTACTGTAGCATCACGAAACACTGTAGCAACAAGATGTTTAGTACCAT